>JBAJHX010000076.1:6102391-6112772 GCA_037176925.1 Amniataba percoides | reverse complement strand
TATTATATCATATTATATTATATTAGCTGTGGGGATTTCTGTGTTGTATTTCCATGGAGATCAAACAGATCACAATATTCTAATGCGCACTTCAGAATCCATTGTGCTGTGGTCATTCTAGAACCTTCTGCCCATCATTGTTATAGTCACACTCTGCAGACATAACTCACTTTAACTCAGAGCCTCGAGGGAAAAGCAGCCAACCAACCTCTGCTGTGTGTTTCTACACCCTCCACAGAAGGAGAAACAGGTAAGATTTCCTTTCAATTCAGGTTTCATTTCAACAAATGCAAAAGTTTTCTTTTGTCATGAAGTCATAATGTCAGTCTTGGGTTAACATGTCCGTTTAAAACATTATCTTCACACAAAACTTTATTTGTGGACAATCCCAACTAAAAGTACACTGAGAAATCAGTTGAGAAATAGTTTTTACTGGTATATAATAAATACAGGGTTGATTTTATGACTGTAGGTTTACAGTTTTCTATTTCTATACCGCTGACTAAAAGCTGATTACAATATGTTTGTAATATGTTTGTGTGTGCACTTTGCATTTCCTGCTAATTTTCATGAAAATAAATGTTTTGCTTTTTTTCTGTCTGAATCTAATTGTACTGTAGTTAAATATAAATCTAAAATCTAAGATGAGTCACGAGGTTATGATTGTTAGCAGTATGTTTATAAAAACACAAAAACAGCATTGCACATTTTAGACATCTGTGATTGCATTTTTAATTGTCATAATTCTTGATAAGTTTATTTTTACCAATTGTAATGTATTTTGTATATTTCATTATGGATATCCAAACTGTTTTTCATTTTAGATATCTAGAAATAGAAATTAGTCATTTAGATGTTTATAAATGATCTTTTTTTTTCAATAAACAACATGTCTTGTACATTTTTGTCTTTTAAAGAGAGAGCAGGATGGTGATGAGGCTGAGAAATAAAGCTGTTATGGACAGAAGAAGAGGAAAGAAGGGAGGACGCCGTTCAGGACGTTGGACACATGACAGAAGAGACTTTTTTTTATTTTCATCATCAAACTCACTTAAAAAAGAGACTTTGGAGCCTCAGAAAGAAGATGAGGGCAGACAGGCAGGCAGGCAGACAGAAAGGCAGGCAGACAGGCAAGCAGACAGGCAGGCGGCGGTGAAGGCGAGCTTACTGTTTGGCTGGCTTCGACAAGAGAACAGGGAAGAATCACTTTGTTATTCCTTCATCTGGCCTCTGTGACTTGTCCTTCCTCAAACTTTCTCTCCTCCTCCGTTGCACATCTAACTTTACACAAGTACTCGTTCCATCTTCTGTCTCTTCAGTTTATTTTCCCCTGCATCCACCCTCACTTCACTCATTCATTCAGCACTTCATCTCCGCCCCTCTGATCCTTGTCTTTTTTCATCTCCACCTTTCACATACACATTCTTCTCTTCCCATGTGATCTTAATCTTAATTCTGCTCGCCTTTTGTCTCCTTAAACTTATTTTCTTTACCTCTCCAGCCTTTCTAACCTTCATCTTCCTTTTCTCTTTATCAGTTTTTTCTTTACTTGTGCTCCTGTCCTTCATCTTTCCTCCTTCACATCACTACTCTTCTTTTATTTCATCCTCTGCACTCTTCCTCTCCTTTATGTTTTGTTCAACATGTTCATGTTCTTACATATTGAAACTTCCTCTTCATCTATCTCCTTCAACTTTCCTTCCTTTAAGCCTTCAACCTTTTCTCTCTGTATCCTTTCCTTTCAACATGTTGTCCGTTTATCTCTGCACTCGGTCCTCTCTCTCTTTTGAACACCATTTATGTGAGTTATGTGAATCATTTCCACTGTTCCATCTATTCATACTTCCTCAACTACATCTTCATAATAATTAAAAACAAATTTAAGTATTCCACATTTTTCATTCATTATAGGCATCATTCAACTTCATTACTCAGCTATCAAGTTTAGCATAAGCCTACATCCAAATGCAAATCTCCAGATATTCCACATTTCTCATATTTCTCATAAAAATTCAAAAACTAAATAACTAAATAATAATAAAAAAGGTTTTATTCAGTATTTTACTCAGCTATTCAGTTCAGCCTTTCATTCAACATATCTTGAATATTCCACAAACATTTCAGGCTTCATTCAGCTTCAGCTGTCCACTTTAGCTTCAGCTTTTCAGCTTTCAGCATTCACACTGCAGTTTCTTCAGAAATTGCATTCTCTAGTTTAATTTTTGCTTCTTTGACTCTCCACACTTCCTTTCATCTCCCTCCTTCCCTACCTCCACATTTAATCTTTCACATTTCTATCTGTCTCTCACTTTTCTCCTCCACCTTTCAGCCACTGTCTCTCTGTCTCCATCCAATTCTTTTCTCTTTCATCTTCCTATCCTTCATTTTTGCTTCTTTTTCTTCCTCATCAAGGGAATAATCCTCTTTTCCATCTAACATTTGTCTCCTTCTCTTTCACTTCTGGTCTTTTACTTTGCTTTTTTCCATCATCTTTGTTTGATTTTTTTCATTTTTACTGCTTTATTGACTTGTCTCATATCTATTAAATCTCCTTCCTGTCCTTCATCTTTCCTCCTTCACGTCATTACACTTTTGACCCTCCCATCTTCTTTCCTTTCTCCATTTCCATCTTTCCTTCTCCATTCCCTTAAACAACTTTTGTTGATCTCACTTCATATCCTTCATTCAATTCAAAATATTGATTTGCCTTTTGTCCTCTTTTTTCCTCTCCCATCCATCCTTCTGTTCTGTAGCTTCTTCCTGTACCTCTCTGTATTTTGTTTCTTCATGTATCTCTCTGTCCTTGGTTTACTTCCTATTTTCTAACTTTCCATCTCTCTCTCCATTTTATTTCATCCTCTGCACACTTCCTCTCCTTCACGTCTTATCATTTACATCCTCATCTTTCCTTTCCATCTACTGCCTTTTTAGGTTTTTCGTTCCTTTAAGCTCCCACACTTTCTCTCATCTCCTTTCTCTTCAGCACCTTTTCTTTACTTCTCCACACTTCCTGTCCTTCATGAACCTTTGTTAAGTTTCCTTTTTGTCCTCTCCTTTTCTCTTTCATCCATCCTTCTTCATGTAACTGTCTGTCCTTGGTTTATTTTTTATTTTCTACCTTTCCAGTCCAGTCCTACCTCTCCGACCTTTCCATCATTTGTCTCCCATGTCTCTTCTCCACTATTTTCTCCTTAATCCATTTTTCTGAACATTTGTTTCTTCCCTTTCATTAGTATTTGTCTCTTTCCTGTTTTAGCCTTCATCTTTTCTCCCAGAATCCTTTTCTTTCCTTAATGTTTCTCCACTCTTCCTTCCTTCTTCACCACACTTCTTATGTTGCATCGTTTTACATTACATCTCCTCCCTTTTTTGTAAATTTTCTGCCTTTTATCTTCCTTTCTAACAGTCACGCTTTCTGCCTTTCTATCCGTCATTCGTGGGAAGTGCGTATCTCTCATATCACTCCACATATGTCTGCCTTTCCTCTTCATCCTTCCTTTTTCTTTTGTCCTCCTCTCTCTTCTCTGCCTCTTCATCTATCTTCCTTTATCTCTCAATCTTTTCATCTTGTCTTTTATCCACCTCCCTCTTCAATTTACTTGTTTCCTCGATCTGTTTGAATTCTTTTCATCTTCCTTTACCTCTGAATTAACTTTCTTTCTATCCTTCACCTCCTATCCTTTAAATCTCCACTCTTTCTATCCACTATCTTCCTCCTTCAGTTATTTCAACTTTCTTCCTGCATGTCACTACATGTCTTTTGTTTCATCCTACTCTTCCTCCTCATCCTTTCTATTTTTATCATTAGTGTTCTCTTCTACCTTTCTTTTCCTTCCTGTTTCAGTCTTTCATCCCCCTGTTTTGTTAATTTTTCCTCAGACTTGTTCTCTTTTCTCCCATCTTTTACCTCTCTGTCAACTCTTCCACTCCCCTGACTTTTCTCAGTCTCTCCTCCAACATTTTTCCTCTTCATCTTCCTCTCCAGTCCTTTCCTCTTTGCCTTCATCATCCTCCATTCTCATTTCCTTTTCTTCAGCTTCATCTTTCTTCCTTTACTTATCCATTGACTCTCTTTCTTACCTGTAGCTGCTGTCATTTTAATCTCTACCATTCCTATCACATTTCTTTCTGTACCTCCTCATTTCTCCCTCACCTTCTTGATTTTTTTCTCTACACTTCATCTTTCTTGTGAATGTTCATCTCTGCTTTTTCTACCCCCCCCCCCCACACACACACACACACACACACTACACATACACACATGCACACATATCTTCATCTTCCTTTCCTTCCTTTTCTGCAATTCACACTTCCTCTCCATATTCTTCTCTCTCCCTTGACTTTATCTTTATCCCTCCTCCACCTACTTAACTTACTTTTTCTTCTATCTGTCTGTTTATCTAATGCTCCTCTATGGACTTCTTTGTCCTTTTTCGCTGATAATCAATCTTTTAACTTCTCTATAGTTTCTATTTGTTAATTTGTTGTTTCCTCCTTCATATTTTTTCATCTCCCTTCCTTTACCTCTTGATCAACTATCCTTTACTTCCTCTTCTTCATTTATCTCTCCTGTTGACGTTTCTATTTTTCATTTACCCAGTCTTGACATCTATAGCTTCCCTTTCCCTTTTCTCTTCCATCCCTTTCTCTTCTTTGGTTCACTATATTTTATCCACTTCCCTCTTTCAACTGCCTTTTTGTTCCTTAATACTCTTCCCTGCAGCATGTTCTTCTCCATCCTCTCTATGTCTATCAGTGCTTTATATCTTTATTCTTCCTTCTACCCGTTGTCATTTGTTTCAGTCTTTCATCTCCCTCTTTGTCACACCTGTTTCCTCCATCTTGTTCTTTCTATTTGAGTCTTCCCTTCATTTATCTTCCTCCCTCTGAGTTTCCACACTCTGGATCCACCGTTTCTTTCAGATCTCTTGCTTTACCTCTCTTCTTAAACTTCATCTACTTGTTTCATCCCTCAGCTTTTCTCCTTCACATCTTTGCATTGTCTTTCTGTCTGCAATATTTCCCCTCCACCTCTCCACCTTTTCTATCCATCACAAATGGGAAATATGGCTTTCTCCCAACCTTCTTCATACATTCCTCCTCCTCTTTTCCTCTTCTACACCTTCACATTTCTGCATGCTCAGCCGTCCTGGTAGGGGATCCCTCTAAGACTCGGCCTACTTAAATGTTTCTTCCTTTTTTGCCCTCATAAGGGGTTTTGGGGAGTTTTTCCTGACATGCTTATTGGGTCAAAGGCTGAGATGCAACTAAGATCTGTTTTTTGTTGTTTCTTTTTTGTTTCTTGTTTGTTTGTTTGTTTGTTTCTTCTATTGTTGTGTTATTTAGATACTGATACAATTATAATAAAAGTTGTTAAAATGAAAATACATATATTGCGATGTTGCATGTCTCGTGTACTTTGAAGGAACTGACTGGTTTCAGTCAGTGTACAGATTGATACAAAAATAACCCTTCTCTATCACATGTATGACCCACCACAAGTGTTTGGTGGTGCCTCCCTGCATTTTCTCATTTTTCTGTCTTTGGGATCTTCCAGGTTTTCAACATTTGGACAGTGGTGTGTGTTTCTGAAACTCCATTCAAACCTTAAAATGCCTTTAACACTTTAAGTGTTACTCAAAATTTGAATCCTATTGGCATCAGTTCAACTCTTTCACTCTCTGTCTATTCATACTACGTCAGTTGGCTCATAAAAATTAAAATCTTCAAGTATTCCACACCTTTCAAACATGTTAAGCAGTATTTAACTTACTATTGAATAAGCCAGCTATCTAGTTTAGCATGAGCCTTTTCTTCAAAACAACTTCCGATATTTCACATCTTTTATATATTTCTTACTTTCAAAAACCTTTAAAAAATCCTAATTTCATACATTTCTGAAGTTTTCAGCCAGCAAGTTTAGCCTTTAATTCAGCTTTTTTTCAAATATTTCACATCTTTCATTCCTTATGGGTATTCCTCATTTCATACATTTTAGGTGGTATTCAACAATTTAACTGCTTGTTCATTTTAGCGTAAGTCTGTCATTAACCCTCATGCATCATTATGGACACTTTTGTCCATTTGAGCAAATTTTTCCTCTTAATCTGGCCGTTGTTTCAGCTGTTAGTGCATGTGGCATAATGTTTTGTTAAAAAGTATATAACATTTTGAAATTCATATTCAAAGTTTTCTAATAGATCAATAGAATAATGTGAAAAATACTATCCTTTTAAGTCATTTGAACACAAAATGTCCCATTAAAACCACATTTTCTTTAATTTCAAAGCAAATACAAAATATAATTGTTCATTCTGTAATGCTTGGGTTTCATTTTTGAGAAAAATAGTAAAATTTCACTCATGTTTACGGTTCATCACTGAAATCAGTCTTTCCCCCCTGTTATAGGCCTAAATGCTTGTCATTTCATTAGTTTTTGTACCTGTGCTATTGAACTTAGTCAGCTATTTTAAGAAAGTGCTGTTTTGCGTGTCTTTGAGTTAGACAGATTGAACTTAGCTTGACCTTATTGTAGAACTTGTAATGTGTGATAAAGGTACCTTAGTCTGCGATCACACACAGTGAATAAAAACATGGCTCGTCCTCTTCCTACAAAGTGTCACTGTGAAACAACAGTTAGAGTGTTTATGCTGTTGGCTGGAGTCCTGTCACAAACTGTTTGTAAGTTGGCTGTCTGCTCATTTCATTCCTGTGACAACCAAGCAGAAGATGTTTTCTGTGGAAGAGGCTCGGGATATAATCATGCAGCCTGTAACTCCCAGGAAAAACCTTCCATCCCCCCTCTATGCCCTTTCACTCCCATGATGTTTTTCTATATTATTATTATATTATTCTATTCTATATTATATTATATTCCACTCTCTCCCATCCTTTTAACTTTTTTGAAGATTTTTAAGATACCTTACTCCTGCACCTTTTATCTTCCTCCCTTTTACCAACCACTCTTTCTGTATTTCACTGTCACTAAAAGAAACTTGGGCATTCCTTTCCTTTATCTCATATCCTTCTTCTCCACCCCAAATCTTTCTTTCATCATCCTCTCCTCTCATTCTTGTTCCTTTACCTGCTTACCTTCATTTCCTCTTACCTGTCTTTCTCCTTCCTATCATTCTCCTCCCTCTATCTTTTAATCCTCTTCCTTTACTGCCTTTTAATATTTCATATCTCACATCCTATTTCTCCCATTCTCATTTCAATGCCTCCTTTCTCTGTCCTTTACCCTGTATTGTTTTTGTTTTTTTTTTTTTGTTTTTTTTTTTAAAGAAAAATGTAATAAAAATGTTTGAAATATTTGACAAAAGGGTGCATGTGGAATTGATTATGAGGCATCGTGTATTTTAAATGGTTCAAGTGTTTCAGAGTGAAAATATCTGAGGTAGCAGCAGGGTCACTTTATATGAATAAATATGAAAATGATTCATTTGTACAATAACAATAAGGTTTGTGTTTAAATCAGCTCCACTTCAAGCAACTATGGTGGTAAAACGCTGCTTACAACTCGATGCATACTTCATCATAATAATATGTCAGTTGCTGGGCCATAGGAGGCTTTTAATTCGATACTTTAAAGACATGGTACACAGTACGGTTTTGAATAAACTTTTACACTTAACTGATTATTTTTTTATATTATATTCATGCCAAAGAAATTATCTGAAATCTTCCTCCTCCACCTGATGTCTAACACCACCCAACAAATGTGAGTGTGTTGGTTCCTTAGTTATTTTGGAGAAGTAGTAAGAGAAAAATCCTTCAGCTTGCTGTGCCTTTTCACAGCAGACATTTTGTACTTGTCATAGAAAGAAAAGCACCATGATGGCCAGCACACAGCAGCAGGGCCCTCAAACTGGCTTGTTATTAGTAACATGATTTATCAACCATGACATGTCAAAAATGTCAATTAAAAATGTGTCATAAACTCTCTGCTCAAAAAGACTGAAATATTCAGTATTAGTCTTTTTGTGAAAATGGCCTCAGTCATTTTTGCCACAGACATAAGGATTTAGTGATCAGAGCTCAGTGTCCAGCCACCAGATGGCAGTAGACAACAAGATGAAAGTGCACCCTTGATGTTTCTACTCCGTCACTGCTGTAGTATTTTAGAGGATAAAAGAATCTGTCTTAAAGTCCAAACTTGCAGTATTTTGACAAACTCTCAGACTGCAGCTACAAAATTTTCCTTAGGACTGGAACCAACCGTGTCAATAGCATAATTGATTTTGATTTACTGTACTTTATTGTGTTTGTTCATGGTGAGGACCTGTGTCTGAGGCACATTTATTGCATTGTAATAGCTCATTGCTTGCTTGGCTTGTTTCAAGCTCACTCCGCAGTGTCCTCTGGATTATAAAAGGCCTTATTCATGACTGGACAAGCAACAAGAAAATTATTTGACCAGGCGACACCTGTGTGCGTTTGCCAATAGGGTGTGGAATTTAAACAAACTGAATAACAAATCGAAGTTCATTCGTCATGGAGATTTGACAGTGATACAACGGCCTGTAATATCCTGCTGACGAGCGTGCAGGTCGGCCATGCTCTTATCTTCAATGGAAAGTGTGTTTTTCAAAGTAGTTCAATGTGTCTGTTACTCTGCAAACACAGAGGACACGGGTTTCATCTTGTTGGTGAGACTGCAGCCACTTTTGTTGAACACACAACACCATATGGGTCAAGTATTGTCCTTTACTGAAAGTGATTTGATAAGGGATAAATATATGAAAAGCAATAGCACAGCAGGATATAAAATATTTACTCGAGATCGGTACCATCTTGAGCAGCAACTCTTAGTGCCCATCTACTCTCCATTTTAAAAGCTTATCAGATATGTTACGTGCAGTGCAAAGCATCATTTCTACATTTTAAAAGTGGAAACATCAAAGCAGCTCTAACTTGGGTTATTAAGAGTTTGCTCAGAGAAGAGCAGTGGGGCATTTGGTGATTTCAAACAGCACCATAATCAAGAAAATACCTGTTGGAGACCCTGCTGAGCCTGTACTCCCACAGCTGTGAGGTCCACCGGGTTATTTTTAATTAGTCTCACCGAGAACAGGCTGAAACAGATTGAACTAATAAAACATCAGGCTATAATCTCAGTGTTGAGGCAGGCCAGCAGAGGAGTCTAAATACATGTTGTGGGTTTGATGCCTGCAGACGCTGGCCTCTAAATTTGTGAGGATGAATCAACAGCAGCAACCTTTTTATATATATTCAAATTTATGACTTGTGATAGAAAGAAAAGAACGTGCAGCTAATTGTACTGGGTCCAGCTATACATTTTGAGAAATGCACTTTTTACCTGCGTGCGGAGCTAGATAAAGGATGGAAACAGCTACTCTGGCTCTGTCTGAAGGTGACTGCTAATTTTTGTGCAGAGGCAGGTAGGTTTCCCCATTTTTTTCAGTCTAAAAAGTGGCATTCATCTTCTCCAAAACTAAAGTATATTTCTCATGTCTTCTGCTTTTTGCACAACAGAGAGCTGCTGCCAGGTGCAGATAAGAAACTGTGCCAAAAGTTGACAAAATCCACCTGCCAGCACCTTTAATTTAGGTGTTATATATGATTTGCTTAATTCATACAAAAACAAAAGTGTGAAAATGAGAATTCACCAATATATTGGGGACATGTTTGACTATTTCCTGCCCAGGACCGTCAATTTCCTTGAGTCTCTACTAGTTGCTTAGCAACTGCTCCCAGTCAAGACATAATCCAGGATATAAAATGACAAATTGTCATTTTTATGTTTATCTATGTCTTAAACAAATTATATATAATGTACTAACTAATTACTAAGCTTTATCAGTGGCATGGGAGCCACACTGGTGTAGTTTTCATGCACATACATAAGTGTGTATATACATATACTGTATATGTGCGTGTGTGGGTATCCTGGGCACAGTAAAATGGTCTTGACACTCCTAATTGGAATACAGCCATTGTTGGGGTTATTGATTTACACCTGTACTTTCCCTGTCATTGTGTGTCAAAATGAAAGTCCCCCCCATCAAAGTCCCTGCTACTTTACAGTGACTGTTTACAATGATTCGCCTCCAATGCAAAGCCTGGCATCACTCCTCTGTCAGTGTTTAATAAAGTGCCTTTAATAGCTTGGTGCTCTGTGTCAGCTTGAAGAAAACCCATTGAAACCCCTGAGGAAACTGTAACCAGGCAACCAAAGCAGGCTGTGGTTGCCCTCCTTTTTTGTTTCTGACCGTAGAAAATGGAAGGTCAGACACAGAGGCCAGATCTTAAATTGTCAGGGTAAGATTATAGAAATGAAAGCATTTCTTCTATCTATCTATCTATCTATCTATCTATCTATCTATCTATCTATCTATCTATCTATCTATCTATCTATCTA
>JBAJHX010000076.1:6081592-6096684 GCA_037176925.1 Amniataba percoides | reverse complement strand
TGTGTGTGTGTGTGTGTGTATGTGTGCATATGAGCATATTTCTGGGAGCGTGTGCGCAGCAGTCAAAACAGTGCTGATTAGCCGAAATGTTTGGCCCGCAGCTCAGCTCATCAGAAATTAGTTTTGCAACCCAGCTATGCAAACAGAATGAAACCTACAGGATTTAAAGGATTTATCAAGTTTAAATGAGGACTCCTTAACGATGATAAATGCTGACAGGTAGGACATTAATTGCTTGTGGCTGTCTCTATTATGAGCCGAGATGCCCCATTTCATGTGCTGTTTCATCTGTGCTGATTACAAACAAAAGGGAACACTTGTACCTGGAGCTAAGCGCGGTAATATCGCTTGAATTCCTTTGTGGTGCACAGTCTTCTCTGTCTGGGTGTCTGACATAATGAATCCCCTCCTGGATGTCAAACCGGACCAAACCTAATTTCTAGATGTGTGGCAAATCATAGCCACGCTGCAGCCTTGATGCTGATTATTTATGGCAGACTTTGGACACTTGAAGTGATGCACTGCTTTGTGTTGTGTCTGCGGGTAAAAGACAGTCCAAGGAATGTAACATAGAGATTTACAAAGGACATTATTTATATTTGGGAGTAGATTTATTATAAACTATGTAGAGTTTCTGCAGGTTACACACAAAGAAATATCCTGCAATAAAAAAAATCCCTGCAGAAAACCCTGTGCAGCTCATGGAGATTCATCTGCACAAAGATGTTTGTATATTGCAATCATTTCTTTTTTTAACATCATCTCAGCTCACTCACCTAACTGCACCCCTCTGTCAAACACTCCGCATGAGCTCGTGTAAAGAAAAAACAGAAAAAGAAAAGAAAGACAAATAAAAAAGAGGACTATAGTAATTTCTCAGAAAAACACAGGAGGAGATTTAAAAAAGTGTGTGTGTGCTCACAGTGTCCGCAGCTGTCCTGGAAACACCGCCGGCTCCGGGTCTGCTCCTCAGAAGGACTTCTCCGCTCCGGACAGGTGGAGGAGAGTGTCCGTGTGTCTCTTGTCAGGAGGGGACACACACACACACACACACACACACACACATCAGTCATTTCCACCTCAAGACCTGCGAACTCACCGAGTTACTCTGCTAACTATGAATCCCATCAGGACTGAAAACTCACTGTGCGCGCCTTAAAGAACATGTAAAGAAATGTGACACCTCCCAAAATAAGAGTTACAGGCAGGCACAAAAATGCCTGCAACTGTCGGCCAAAATGAGGCATTGTTTCTTACCGAAACGTGCTCTGTCCTCGCAGTCCGGCCGCCGCTCTGCATCAGGTGAGAGCGCGGAGTTTTAGTCGGAGGAGGAGGGAGGAGGCTGTCCTGCCAGGAGCGCTGATAGCAGCTGAGATATCTCTTAAAGCGACCTTCTGCCTCACACTCGGGCTGGGATGTGACTGGGAGCCTGTTACATAATAGATCCTCCGTGGCTCACCCGCACGCGCGCGCACGCACGAGCGCTCGCGCCAGGCACGCGCCCACACAGGGGCCGGTGGGGGAATTGAGTTATTTGAAAATTTGTACACATGGTCTGTTTCACCCAAACGTATTAGTGTGCGACATTTCGATGATTCGTTTAGTCTCGTGTAAAGGGACGCGCCCTCACATAATGAGGCGACTTCCACATATCCCCGATGAGAAATGGCTCTAATATCACTGCAGCTATTTATATATAATATTGATATATGGCAATATTGTAGTGCAATGCATTCAATTACTATAGGGCGCCCAGTGTGCAATGTCCCTACGCAGAAGCATCCCTGCAGAATATGTCACATTCGCCTCATATGGGAGCACAATCAGGACTGGAGAGTGTAATGTGCATGTACTTAAACACACAAACAATGCTGTCCAGTGAAATTCAGACACAGATTGTGTTTCATTTTCACATCCTGCGAGAGTCTGTGAGTGCAAAGTGTGTTTGTTGACACAGACTGTCAGTGAGGGAGGGCATACATCATCTTGTGCTTATTATATATCGGGCCTGAGCACATTTAGTCACCCAAACACATGCATCAGTTTCTGCTGACAGAATTTAACAGAGTATTGATGGATATTGGTGTCGACTGATCCATAATTGTCCGTGTATTCTAGAGAGACCTGAAAGAACTCGCCTATCTGTCATAAAGATCATTAACCATGTCAGGTGCCTTTGCATGTGTTTTCCACATGCATACAAACTAAAAGCTCACCAGGATGAAAATCCTTCTCCAGATCCCTCCGCAGATGACACCTCAAACTATTTTAAACCCTTTTTTTTGCACCTCTCTTGCTTGTGCAACAGATTGTTAACTGTTTCTTCACACTGTCCCCACACACTCCTGTTTCAAGTGGAGGCTGCATGAGAGAACAGTAATAGCTGTTTGTCTGAGAGGCAGAATGGTGAAATGACTTGCCACCAACAACAACAGCTCTGTGGGTGTTTACTTGACACAGAGACACGGGTGTCAAGTCACTCAAGACAATTAATCTATGCACAAGAATGCTGATAAAGGCTGGCTGGACGGTACTGTGGGACTGAATTTGTTTTGCCTTTAATGAGCAGCTATTCAATATATTGTGACACGGAGGGGCTGTCGTCCTTCTCCGCTTGTGCAACCTTCACCACTGTCACTCACATTTTGATGTTCCTTTCAACCGGTGTTGTTTTGACAGAGGGAGAGAGGAAAACATTTCTTAGAGTGAGTCTTAAATGTCTCAACAACTGTGCATTACGGTGACATGAAATTGTTTTTTCTGACAGTGTGTCCACCGGTTTATTTGTGATTGATAAGCCACGAGCTGACATGCTCGAGGACATTCGGTGCCGTGACGCGTGGAGAAACTTGTGCAGCCGGGAAAGGAAGAAAGTCTTTCATGGAAAAGGGAACATGGTTGCTAATACTAACATTTCTGTCGTGGAGTGCATAACAAAAAGAAAGCAGAAGAGTTTTGTTCCGTCTGAGGCTATCAGGTGGAACAGGAACAGATAACATGTTCCAAACATTTCTGAAACATTATCTCGTTGTCACAAGAAATATTTGATCGCTCTTTGATCGCTTCCTTTTTTCGGTGCGCTCTATCAGCTGTTGAGACTCCCATCCTGTGTCCATTTACACAATACATAATGTCACTCCATTCAAATATATGTCCATATTTGGATTCGGAGAGAGGCTCACATTACATAAGGCATTTGTAAGTTGTTCTTGTGGGAAAATGGTTAATAGTTTTATGTGTCACTGCCAGTGTAAATCAATGTAGTACAGTGGCCCATTAACAAGGAACTGTTCCCCCGCTGCAGCTTCACATATTCATGTTTAATTGTATTTGGGAAGCACTTGTTTCTCTGTATTTTTAAGCGCATAGCCAGTTTTTGTATGATTTATTTGTGTTGACAAAGAAACTCTCACTTTAACAGACCTTTAATATCTTCTGCTGTGCAACGAGGCTTCAAAATAGATTTCAACACCAGCCAGCCAAAACAAAAAAAAAAGCAAGGGGGGGGGGGCTCTGTGCATCTTCAGGCTTTGTTCAGTCATATTTTAAAGGAGGAAGAGAAAGAGGGATAGAAAAAAACACCAAGGAAACCACATTATGCGCCTATGACATTCATGTGAAACACTCTGTGATGGCAAGAGGACTCTTGATAGTGAAAACTTAATTGATATATTTCTGAACCTGGTTTAAATTCATACTTCATGTGTTGTCTGAAAAGTAAGTCACATGCCCTTGTTTCAGCTCAGACTTTTCATTGTTTACAGTATAAAAAAAGCTTTGTTGTGAGGAGTAGAGCAGAACAAACTAATATCACATCTATGCTGAAATATTTAATTATTCTCATGAAACATGATGCTTTCTTCCCACTTGTTGCAGTTGGTGTGCTGCTCTACTCGACTATATGAACACAGAGTTAATAGTTCCTATGATGAAAGATAAAACATCTGCTAATGTAACAGTATTGGTAAATATGGGCGTCTAGATATGGGCTCATGGAAAATGACTATTTCCTGAGTTCTTACAGTGAGCAGTTGGGTAAACTATAACACAGGTTGACACATTTGTATGTAAATATTATGTCCAACCGTCATCCATGCAGCTAATCCTTAGATGGTCACGGGGAGCTGGAGCTGAGCCCAGCGGGAAAAAGGGCAGAGAACAACACTTCACCTGTCAGTCACAGGGCTGACATATGACAGACAGACCACTCACACTCTCATTCACACCTCTGGGCAGTTTCCAGCGAATCTAACCTGCCTTGTCTTTGGACTATGGGAGGAAGCCATTTATCAGGGGATAACCCATGTAGAGTAGGTAAAGAACATGCAAACTCCACACGGAAGTAAAATTTTTATGTCTTACTGTAAAATCAGGTCAAGGTCTTTCTGTTTACTGTACGCTCCTGTTTACGGCTCGCGTATGTTGTAAATGTGATACAATCAGAATGAAAATATTTACAGTCACTAACCCTAACCTTAGTGCCATGGGCATGTTGTTCTGTGCCAGCACTTTATAGTGCTAGTCACATATTGATTTGAATAAATATACCCATATGTCAGGCAGTGATAAGGATCCTTATTCATACATGTGCACACTGAGTGAAGCAGAGAGCAACTTTGTGCATTGTGCGGAGTGTTTGATGCGTTGTTTGGTCACAATGTTTTCTCGCAATGCTTTTACCCATGCATGTCTCATTAATGATTTTCACGAGATGTGTGTTGTATGCAACACGCTGTTTTGTAGCAATCAATATTGTTTGTGATGTTTTTTTCATGTCAGAAAGCAAGCAAGACAGAATCCAAATCATCCAGAGCAAGAAAAAAAGAATCAAAATACGTGGGATATGTCATAACAAGTCTTTATTTGATTAAGCTCTTAATTTATGTTCTGTCTATGTTTAGCCGCCCCGCATAAAACAGAAAATTTATGATAGTGTGAAAAGCTAACAACTAAAAATACAAAAGCTGAATGTGGCAGAGGTCTGATTCCTCATCCAAAATCAAAGAGAAACCTTATTGATCATGCAGCTTGTCTTTTCAACAGCTCACCTCTCATTGAAACCTTGAATCCATACACACGCTACTCATTGAGCGAAAGACGGTCTCCCCTGCAGTCCTACTGCCTGAACACGAACCAAGCTGAAGTGATCCTTGACACCATCACTGCAACACGGCCCTATAAATCCCCTGAGGCTTTGAATAACCTCAGCCAGGAACAAATGCCACAATGCCTCTTGTACTCCTGGATGACAAACAACCCCCATCAACTGCACAGATCACATCTGACACAGGAGCTCACCTCCATGCTCTTCTGTATGAATGTGACTTTTAGAAGCAGCACATATCGATGAGTATTACAGAAAAACGCCATTCATTTACTGTAAAACTCCAGGGGTTGCTTGTAGCGACAACCCCCCAGAGAATTATGACCAGACTCTGCAGTTCCCCTCTGCTCTACAGCTCTTTACGTCTTCTCTCAGCTCACTGTGTTCTGTCTCTGGCCAAAAGATGAACTGTCTTGGTTGAATCTCACCAATCTCATCAACACTTATTTTCATCAAAGCAGGCAACTGCAGCAATAAACAAAAAAGTGTAAAAACACACGGTACACTACACACTCAAAGTGCTGTTTGGTGTTGGGCAGAATAGCTGCTAACTGACTGACTGAGCTTACTGGGTGACCACAGAGGAGCATATAACAGCTAAAGAGCCAGATATTTCCCCCAGGAGTTAGTGGAGACAAACAATAGAGCGAAAACCTGCTGGCTTACATTCAACAGTTAATTTTATTTCATATCTTCTGGATGTACAGCTACAGAGGGAGCTGTTTGCTAATATATTTGCCGTATGACTGTAAATATAGATAACATTTTAGGGCTTTGTTCACAGCTTGTTTCTGCTTGTGGGTGAAAATCGTTTGTCAATGACTTACAACTTATGTACTTAAAATTACAGCTATAGGAATATTTATCTGTAAGTATGCTTACCTTATCATTTCACTTTCTATAAAGGAGTTAGATGAGAAGACAGACAGCACTCTCATTCACATCTATTAGATATGCAGCCAGGAGATGGTTTATTAAGCTTAGCATGAAGACAAACAGGAGAGAGGTAACAAAATCCACGAAGCAGCTCCACTGATCAAAGAAAAAAGGGAACATTTGAACCTTTTTCTATAATCACATCTGTCCGGGTCAAATTGATCACCATATGGGGATGATTATTATAACCATTTCTTTTATCCTTGTCTTTAGGGGCGGCAGTAGCTCAGTCCGTGGGGACTTCGCTTGGGGACCAGAGGGTCACCGGTTCAAGTTCCCACCATGGACCAGTCTACATGGAGGTGGACTGGTAGCTGGAGAGGTGCCAGTTCACCTCCTGAACTGAGGTGCCCCTGAGCAAGGCACCGAACCCCAAACCTGCTCAGGGCACCCTGGAAGGAAAGCCCCCTCACTCTGGCATCTCTCCGCCAGCTGCATGTGCATGTGTGTGCCTCCTATATGTGTATATGTAAAATGTGTGTACTAACAGAGTGAAAATTCCCCAAGTGGGATTAATAAAGGATCCTTCTTTGTCTTTATTTCTCATGCAGATTGCCATATAATTGATAGTTGTATATTTATGACATGTCTAAGAAGTCATTAAATGAACAGCACCACCATTTACTGGGATACATTAGGGGGCATTACGTGACCGTAATCCACTTGTTGAGGATGGCTACAAATACTCTACCTAGAAGTAAGTGAGTAAAGAAATGAGTTTTAATATTATATTGTAACTTGTGTTACATGATAAGATCCAAAATGAACACTGTAAGCACAGTACTTGATCACTGTAAGAAAATGATTTAAATGGCATTCATAAATGATGAGCCATCAGGGTTAAAAATCTGTGAAAAGGGAATAGTATTTTGGTACTTTTAAAAGCCGCAAGGCTTATTTGGGATAATCATTTGTAGTCATATCAATTGGGCTTTGCTTTACGTTTGAATCTATGTGAGCTTTTCCATTGTAAGAGTTAATAGTAAAAACTAGTTTTAGTTAGCCAGCTCGCTTTGTACAGGAATTCTGTCACAAGCCTTTTTGATCTACATAAGTAATTGATCACTGTAACCATGATCACTGTATGCTGTTTCCAGTGTTTAATGTCTTAGTCAATGAGCTTCAGAGGAGTCTTGTGGGTGAATTTTACTTTGCTTTGGCATCTATGTTCATTTTTACAATACTGGTATAAATCTTCCTATCTGAAACTTGGCAAGAAAGTGAATCCAATAAAACTACTCCCTTAAACCCAGTATTGACACCAAATTTATCCACATTAATTCCTAGTTGCTTCCAAAATGGAAACTCAGTGATGGACCATGAAGTCTGCCAAGTTTGAAATGAAATAAGGCTAAAAAATAAATGGATTTCAATTTTGGTACAGTACATGCCACTCCAAGAATTACATTAAGTATACTGCAATAAGCCGACTTGAAGGAGGGTAAAGAGAAAAGAGCAGTGGTGAGAGAGAGAGGAGAGAGAAATAGATTGGAGACAAGCCTGAGATTGGGGTTTATTAAAAGACAATTGCATTAGCAGACTGAAAGGTAGAATCAATCCACTGTGCATTAGACTTGCTGACCCTCCTCCTTTAATTCATATAAATGTCCTGCATGTCCTCCCTGCTTTCTAGAGCCACATAAGTATTCCACTCAGCAGTCTCATCTGTGTGTGGCACAGACAGCTCTTTCTTACTGCCTCGCTTTCCCCTCAGTGTTCCTCCTCAGTGTCGGCGTATGATTCAGAATTTACACTAATGTTGTCGCGGCAAATAAGACGGCGAATGTCACACCCCAAAATAGCCCTCATCCTAATAGCAAGAGGTGAAAACTGAATCCAGAGGCAGTGCTGCACGATGAAAAGAGGACAGCGAATCGCTATTGATCCCCAGAAGCCTTGTTCAATATGGGTCCAGATCCACTGACACATGGCAGATATGACCAAACACCCATTCAGCTTGTTGGCCAGAGTTTAGGTTTATCCCAATTAAAATTTGATCCACCATCAGTCCCATTCTAGTTGGCCTCATTACAAGTGTTGGATAGGATGGCAGTTACCAGGGTTACTGTACACGGCTATGCTTCTGAAACGCATCTGAGATCTCACAGAAAATGCATACTGATCAGGCTTTGATGAGCGTAATGTAAAGTAAACATTCGATGTCAGTGAAAAGCCACAGACATAAAGCTCTTTCCTTTGCCTCTCATTTTCCATTAGCAGTGTGGGCAAACTGTACATGCTGCAGGCCAAACGTCCCCTTTGAGAGCAGCTGTCAAAGATGCTGTTTAGCCTAGCTATCTGTTGCTTTGCTTGCTTTCTTGTATAATACTCTCCACTGGGATATGCCAGTTTGCTGCCACGTGTGGGTCGTGTGAGAAAAAGAAGGGATGGTCCACCCTCTATGAGAGAAACTGACTTCGAGCCTTTAACAATTAAGCAGGAGCAGACAAGGATGTGAAATAGTTGGATGACATTGTGCGATTTTATCCTATCTCTTCTTCTTTGTGTCAACCCCAACTGACAACCTTGCATCCCGAAGAGCAGCACACACTGTTGGGCGGCTTAAATATTTCAGCAACATTTGTTTGTTTTCTCTAAGTCCCCTGTGAGGCGGGGAAATCTCCTAGCCTTTTCCAAGACCTGTGAATCTGACCTCACAAAGAGACAGACCGAAGGAAGAAAGACACTCCGCTTTGGCTGACTTGAGAGTGAGCATTATGTTCAACAATAAGTGTCAATATTTTGCCTTGTAATTATAATCATCCTGGTTCTGAATGCAGATTGAATGTTGCATGTTATTTTTTTTCAAATAAGCACATGGAAGTGTGGCATTGCAATTTCTCACAAAATGATTCATAATTGGAACAAAATATACTGAGGCAGATCTGTCCAAATCCTCTGGCAGTGTAAATGACCCCCTCCTTCCAACTGTTTATCATTTGAAGAGAATAATGTATCACCCAGTGGCTGCCATACCAAGACGGCTGGCAGGCACTATCAAACAGCAGCGCTCGAAGTTGTTGTGTTACAGGATTTTGGTGCAGAGGAAAATTGATTGCTCACCTCACAATCACCGAGCAGCTCCAGCAAAATTGCACCTGCCAGGGCCGCACCTCAGTCACTTTACAACCATCCATTCGACTTATGAATCACAGAGCAGGGAGTGTGTATAATACAGTAGACACAGCTCATTTCACATTGCTCCACATTCGTAAAAGAACTGTCAATTTTCAATTTTGACAGGCACCTTTACATTCTGCAGACAGATCCTGCTTTACTCCTGATTCATCAATGTAATGTACTAATTAATGCATTTAAAAAAAGAGAAGTTTCTATAGACAGCTTCTCATGGAGATGTTTAGCTCATATATATCGAGCATAGTCCAAATTTAAGTCAAGTGTGTGTGTCACATTGAGTAACATTTTATTTGGGCCATACTTTGCCAGTCATATCTCCTGTGCCACACTAAATATGGCAGGTAGTTGGCATGGAAACCATCTTAGATGGGGGTTCAGGCAGAATGAATGGCACCACTGGAGCTCTGCTGTCCCAAACTAATCAGTTGTATTGTCCTCTGGTCTGCCAGTGGCAAATGCATTCACTTTTTTTCCAGCAACCTGCTGCACTGCACTACTTCTTGATAGAAGCCATTGTGTCCTTGGCACACATCACCCTCCTAGCTGCTCAGCAACTCTCCTCATCATGGGAAGGCCAGTAATGGCACCGTAAGATGGTCCCCTTCAGTAATAATTTGAATGAAGCATCAGCATCTTAACAGTTGCTGGATCTCTATACGGGTCATGCTCATGAAAGCTCAAGGTTATAGGCAATAAAGCTCATGTCTCAGTCACTGCTTTTTTAAGTCTGTTTGTAGTACAGATTGACAGTTAATTCTGTAAATGCAGCCCACTTTGTTTTCATTTCTTTGTCATTTCTTCCTCCAGCCTGTGGTGTGCCAGCTTTTTCCTGATGAGAGGCGACGGTCCGCTGCTAATGTACTGGACTGCTCAACTCCCAATAATGGCAAAAAGCCTGTGACCTCCAGGAGGGTCCAACATAAACAAAGAACATGCTTTCAGACTTTGGCATTGACTGATGTCACAACGACAAAAGTAGTAACACACTTTTTACTTATTGTGTACCTGTGACTGACACCATAATCAGCAAGTAATGTGTGAAAATCATTTTAAATTCATGTTGAACAAAAAAAAAGTAAAAGCATGCATCTGTGTGTGATATTCATTGTCAAGATAATTTGACACCTTATGTTAGAAAATAAAGGCATTTTGGTTGGATAATATTTCACAGTAAAAGTCAGTAATCAAGATTATCTTTCTGTTAAAGAGGGTGCTATGAACAACTAAAAAAAAGACTAATAAAAATGATCAATATCACTATCAGTATTACCTTTTTTGTCAGTGACTGATGAGTAGTATATTCTTTCTGGGTGATATCTGTTGCCATTGTAAAACATTTCTGTCAATAGATGTATAACTAGGATAAATACAAAAAAGGGGTTGTGACAACAGCTGCAACTTACATTTACTTCCAGATTTTCTCAGGTCATGATTTGGTCTATAAAACATATAAATGCTAATGTGTAAAATGTTAATGTATAAAATGTATAAAAACTGTGAAAAATGCTCAACACAAGTCCAAAGTGATATTTCTTCCAAATAAACTCTAGTATTAAAAAATGAAACAATTGGTGAATTAGATAATCGAGTAATCATGTGAGGACTAGTTCTTAAAAAGAGAAAGAGAGACAGAGGGGGAGACAGAGAGATGGAGAGATACTTTTATATCTTTGGTCCCATTACAGTGGCATGCATGTTTTCTGTGCAGGGAGCTGCAATAGGCTTCATTACTGGTAGTAGCTATGGTATTTCTTCAGCCACATGACAGTTACAACCAACGTGTCAGGGAAAAGTTATGATTTGCTATTTGAAAAGGGCATTTCTGCACCCAAGACAACAAGCCAGGGGAGCTTCAATTCCCCCTGTGCGCCCCACTGCAACGTACCTTATGTTAGACTGAAAAATAAATCAAGTGATGGATTATTCCAACAGCGTTTTTGCAAGCGGAAAAATCTCTAGTCTTCATGTCAGGGAATGATATATGCAAATTGAAACCTCCACAGAAGATGAATGAGATTGTAAAACATGAGCAATATAGAAGCCTCAATTTCATAAAAAGAGCATCATGTCTGGCTGCCTTGGGAAATCTATCTGGCAGCTCACGCAATTATCAAACAGTGGAAAATCAATCTGGAAAGCATTTGATCAGTTGGAGACCAAATGTTGGCGGCGAAAAAATTGATAAACAAATAATGATTTAAAAAACATTTAGTCTTGGCAGACATAATGACATCATTATTTGAATTTATCCTGTAATTTATTATTCAAAGTTGAAGATTACTTAATCTTTGTCTTGTTGTACTATTTATTCTGTTGTTTAGTCCATGTTTAAATGAACTGTTGATCATTTAAATAAAAAAATTACAAACGCTTTGTGTTTTTGAACAGGTGAAGTGAAAGAAAGAATTTAGCAATATGACCCTAGTGCAAGAAGCATAGTCTGTCAAATGAATTTTAGTATTTGAATTAATCATAGAGTTAAATGTTTCTTTAAGTAGTTAATCACTTTGAGTAATAACTAGTACCTGGAGCCAGTGAAAGATGCAGTGAGGAAAAATGAAATGCAAAATTCCTGTTGAAGTTAAGATCCATTACCTAAAAGCAGATGTAGTCCCAAATGGACTTTTGTTCAACCTGGTGCTGGTATATTTTCATGGCCTGCAGTGAGATAGAAGAGCTTCTGCACAGATTGCCTTTGAGCCATTTGAGCAGGAAACAGCATCCTCTTGTGTTTGACAGGCGGAGTCACACTGTCCAAATATTTATTCAACTAAATACTTATTTTATCAGTGTAAATAACCAAAAGTTAAACAAGTGAGAAAAATAATGTAATCGGTAACTCTACACACTTTCAACATCCTCACTATTTCGCAATACAAACTCAGTCATGTCATTTCTCTGCAGTGCAGCCGACGTCTCTCATTGGCTCGTTCTTGGAGGGTGGGCGGGACAAGGCGGCGGCACGGACCAATCGTGTTTGAGCTCGTCGTCTGACACCAAAAAGTAAACAGACTTGTTTTGATGTGTCAAAAAATCAGACGACCGAACTGGAGACACCGGGGAGAAAGATTTGGTGTCACTGAGAGCAGACAACCACTGCAAAACGGTCTGTCTTTTGCGAACACGGGGACGTGTCGCTCAGTCGCTTTGTTTCTCTTTTTTTTATAATTGTGTGTCTGGTTGTTTTTGTAGTGCGTCGCGTCAGCTAGCAGGCTAACAGCTGATAGCCTGCTAGCTGACGGTCTTAAACCCAGTTAACATTAGCTGACAGCTCGGCAGCGGGCGGGCAGCAGTGTGCATGTGTGTGAATATATGCTCTCATGTCTGTCTGATATCTCAGTAGACGGGGCTGAGGCTGCTCCGGTGACATTACAGTGACATTTACAGCCACCTCGTTTAGCTGCTAGCTGCTCAGCCTGACTGTTTACCTCTCAGCCGCACCGACTTTCAGATTTAACATGTGAGGAGACGTGTCAGCGCCGGAGGAGTGATGAAGCCTGAGCACCGGAGCCCGGCCATGGCCGGGGATGGAGAGCGGAGTCCGGGGGGGGGACGCGCCGGCTCGTTGGGCCGACAGACCTTCAGAAGTTCAGCCCACTTCCGCAGCCTGCTGGACGGCTTGCTGGCGCTCAGACAGGGGGGCATCCTGTTTGATGTGGTGCTGCTGGTGGAGGGCCGACCCATCCAAGCCCACCGGATACTCTTGGCGGCGTCGTGTGATTATTTTAGGTAAAAACCCGTCAGCACTTTCTTTCTTTCACTTTCTTTATTGGCTTCTGTTTTTCTGTAACCTCAGCCACGCAGATGCCAGATTTCCTCTAAACAAAAAAACAAATATGCAGATAGAGACAGCAGTTAAAAGCCTACCGCTCACTGTGACCAAATAACCAGAAACCAACAGGCTACTAAATGTATCCCCCAGTCAAGCTGATCCACACACCTTTGTTATATTTTGCCTCTATCTACACATGCACATGCTATACTCATTGAGCGCAGGTGCACATTGTGTCACAAGACACAGCCTCGGCTCAGCACAGAGTCCAGATTGCACAAAGCTTCTCCTCTTGTTCGCCGTCCCCTGCAGCTCATCAACATTGTCATATGATCAGCAGCTTTATAGGTTTGCTTTGGAGTTTGTGTCGTGATCCCACCGTGACCTAAGCTGACCTTTAGCTTTCGTAGACAACTTTAAGGATATCGATACTCAGCCAGCGTTTTATGTGACGCAGAGTTAGTATATCACTTTGTACCTTGTGCTGGTTTGTTGCTCAATGACCAGGGATGGAGAAATGTGCTTCTCTGGGATATGTGCCAGTAAACTAGTGCCCTGCTCTTGGTAGGTAACCTTGTAATCCCATTATAAAGCTAAAAGTAGGTAAAGATAAAGCACTAACTTCCCTTTACAAATAAGCTTGTACTGTGTACTGGCGGATGTGCTTTGTACCAGCAGTCAAATGAGACTCAGTATATGGTATATACAAAGGATAACAAGAGCTTTCCCCTTTGGCATGTTGTCTTTATGAGACACTTCATAATAGAAAATGACCTGCAGAGAAAGAGAAGTGGGTGCAGCAGCAATACCTGGCATCATTCAGGCAGGAGTCATTGTTATTAATCTCTTAGTTTATACGGGTTACCCCAACATAAGCCTTTTAACAATGTGTCCACCAGGGGGATGTTTGCTGGAGGCCTTCGGGAGTCGCAGCAAAAGGAGATCCCCATTCACGGGGTATCTTACACGGCTATGAAGAAAATACTCGACTACATCTACACATCAGAGATTGAGTTAGATCTGGAGTGTGTGCAGGAAGTCCTGATAGCTGCCACGCTTGTACAGGTAAGATCTTTGTTGTTCTTTTGGGGGATCAATTTGTCCATTGTTTTGTTTTTGTTTTTTTGTTTGTTTGATTGTTTTAGCTAATTTGTGTCCATTTGTGTTTTAAAGCTTGAGATTGTCATTGGCTTTTGCTGCGATTTCCTTTTCTCTTGGCTGGACGAGAGCAACATTTTGGAGGTGCACCATCTAGCTGATCTCTATGGACTGCAGCAGCTCAATGCCAGGATCCACTCCTACATCCTCAGGAACATCCAGACTTTGTCTCGAACGGACGTGTACCGACAGCTCCCGCACGATGAGGTCTTCAGAGCGCTGTGCAGCAACAAGCTCCAGGTGAACAGTGAGAACGAGGTGTACGAAGCAGCTCTCCACTACCACTACAGCCCCGAGCAGGTGGAAACTGACCAGGTGTACTTACAGGTCAGTCAAAAGGTGTGTACACCTCTCTCCAGCTGCATCACACACACTTAGAGTTTGGCACACTTTGCCAAAGTTTTATCTGCATGAATTGCAATCAACAGATTTTGTTTATCTTTTTCGCAGGATAATCTCAAGATGCTCGATGCTGTGCGTTTCTGCCTGATTGAGAAACAAGTGTTGCAGAGGCTCTATGGCAGACTGAACCCGTGCCCCCTGAGGGAGTCTGTATCAGCTGCCCTGCGGTATCACGAGCAAGAGATCTGGCAGCCCGTCCGGCAGAGTCCTCTCACCCAGCCTCGCTCCACCTTCCACTGTATACTGGGCTTTGGGGGCATGTTCACCCCCAGCTCCCTCTCGGACAGCGAGCATTTGTTCCAGGTGTTCCATCCGAGCTGGGGGGAATGGAGGACTTTGACTGCAGCTTGTGCTCCCCGAATGTCCAACCAGGGCATCGCTGTGCTCAACAACTTTGTTTATCTTATTGGAGGAGACAAGAACACCAGTGGGTTTCGTGCAGAGACCCGCTGCTGGAGGTGAGATTCCATCCCATTTAGTCCTTTATCAAGACTGCAAAACTTAAACTGTATGTAACTTGTTTAACATCTTTTTCCTTTTTATAAGAGCCAAAATGATCAGTGTATAGTTTGATCAGTTAAT
>JBAJHX010000076.1:6030553-6081492 GCA_037176925.1 Amniataba percoides | reverse complement strand
ACTGTATGTAACTTGTTTAACATCTTTTTCCTTTTTATAAGAGCCAAAATGATCAGTGTATAGTTTGATCAGTTAATGAATGAGCAACTATTTTATTAATCAAAAAATCCTTTGAGTCATTTTCCAAGTAAAAAATGAAAAAACTCTAAAACTATAAAAGGGGTTGTAAACCAGAACTTCCTGCGAAAGTTAAAAATCCACGAAGTAGGAATCATATGTTTATATGGTTATTTGTATATTTTTAAGCCCTTATAAATCCTCCCACTCTCTTATAAACATGTCCCACACAGTTGTACAGTATAAACCCTTTATATTCTCTTAGATATTATTAAGATTAGTTGAAATTATGTATGTAAACAAACAGGGCTGTTTATATAGCACATGCAGATATATGTATTGTGTATCACTGAGGAGTTTTATTTAATACGTTATACAGTTTTAAACACACTGTAATAAGCACAAAACAGTACAAAAGTTTACACTTTACGCTGATGCTGATTGAGTGAGATGAGATGCTGCGGAATCTAATGCTGCTCTCCTTCGTTGAGCCAATCAGCACCCAGGATACGTAACTGCGCCAATATCGTCCGCAGAAATCCACGAACCAGCGAAAAATCTGCAGTATGGTGAAGCTGTGCGATATAGTGAAGGACTACTGTAAACTAAATATCTTCAGATTTTGGTTTGTCAAGCAATTTGAAGGCGTTGCTCAACATTTTGGCCAGTAGCAACCTTTTAAAAAACATATCAAAGTTTTTAAGGATCCCTTGAATTTGTTTCTTGAAGGAATGCATGTGAACAAAATTTGTAAGGAGCAGAGCACAGAACATTGTCGGAGGGCATCACTGTTTCTAATCTACTTCAAACATACCTTTCATATTTCTCTACTGCAGTTTCTTTTCTTTCTGAGAGAGAGGTGTATTTGCAATGAGCTAATATTGGCTATTACTTATGGGGCAGTAGTTTCAAATTTCAGTGTGTTCTTCTATAGCTTGCTTAGTCAGACCAACTCTTCTAAATCCAAAGAAATTCACAAGGCACTAATGCAAAACAGAGAAAAGCAGGAAATTCTCATGTTTGAGAAACTGGAATGTGTCACACTTAAGTTTGGTGTGTTTTAGAGATCCACTAAGTACGTGTTGTATTTGGAGCTATAAAATAAATGTACCATATTAAAAATTAGTGAACAGACCTGTTGTGTGATGATAGTGTGCTCGTACTCCTGTTGGAGTTCCTTTTATCTCTGCTTTGTGCAACTTTTCCTCTTGATGATTTGCATTTTGAGAGTCAGATGTTTTCCAATATGTGTCCAATATTCCCCAGATACGACCCTCGTCACAACAGCTGGTGCACCATTCAGCCTCTGCAGCAGCAGCATGCCGACCACTGTGTTTGCGTGATGGGTGGCCATATTTATGCCATTGGAGGACGGGACTACAGCAATGAACTGGACTCGGTGGAGCGCTATGACCCACACACCAACACGTGGGAGTTTGTTTCACCCTTAAAGAGAGAGGTATGAGGGGACAAAATGAAAAAACACATGTAGTACTGACTTCGTCCACATGATGGCGCTATATATTCACATGTTGGCTGTTGATGGGGCTTTTCATACACCAACTATCCCTTTCCTTGAATTCCCTTTAATGCTGGTTTAACCCCCCAGGTTTATGCCCATGCTGGAGCAGTGTTGGATGGGAAAATGTATATAACATGTGGCCGCAGAGGATTGGCGTACCTCAGAGAGACGTACTGCTTTGACCCTGTGGCTAATCACTGGACAGCATGTGCTGAGGGCCCGGTGGAGCGGGCGTGGCATGGCATGGCTGCTGTTAATGGACGCATTTATGTTATTGGCGGAAGCAATGATGAGCGTGGATATCGACGCGATGTCCTGAAGGTACAGTGTCACAAGTCATAGGTGCTGTTTGTTGTTTCACAACGAGGGCATTGTTTATGCTGGTGAACAGTCATCTCACATCCTTTCATACATTTATTAGTGTTGCCTGAAGTTCTTCTGTTATTCATGCTTTTTCCCATTTTCACACACACAGATGTTCATGCATTGTGACATGTTTCTTTTCTTTTTTTATGTCTTGAGATTTTTTTTTGTACACAAATGTTACATTTTTTCTGTGTTTTTTGTCTCATAGTACCCAATTTATTGATCTCCCCTCGTTCCTTTCTGCCCTTAAGATTTGAATTAAAAACATATTCTGGATTCAATAGACTCATTGGGTCCAGCCTTATCTTACACTGTGATGAAGGGCTGTGTCAACTAAAAATCAGTGGTTGACTCATTGAATTAAGCACAAGCCAGAGCAGTGCCTCTTGACAGAGGCCATTACTGTTTGGACAGCACACTGATAATATGAATAGTAATTAATTGATCTTATGTTTTTTTTACAAATATATGTCAGGTGGGATGCTTTGACCCAGAGGCAAACTCTTGGTCTTTAATGACCCCTCTGCCTGCTGGACATGGAGAGCCTGGCGTCACTGTGCTGGACAGTCGCATCTACATCCTGGGAGGACGCTCTCATGACAAAGGCAACAGGATGAAATATATTCACGTGTACAACACTGACGCAGACGAGTGGGAGAATGAGGTCGAGTTTAAGGAGCGCGTCTCTGGCCTGGCCGCCTGTGTGGTGCTCATGCCCCCCGCCGTGATGGCCCATGCCAGGAACTGGGAGCAGCGCACCAAGGCTTCATGGGAAGACGTGGACATGGACAACTCGGAGGACTCGAGTGAGGATTGAAGCAGCCGCATTGAAACGAATGTCAGCAACACTGGAGATTGTCATGCAGAATGCTGAACTTTATGTACCTTAAGGATGTTTGATGTTTTTTTGCAGCAGTGCTTAAGGCAACATTGTGTCACTCTCACACACTGACCACTTTCGAGTGCCTCTGAACCAAAGTGTCATTCAGGACCTTTGCACACTTTGTGTTACTTTTCAAATGTCTTAGATAATCACTCTGTATCCATGAAGGCCTGCCTGCTCTGATGCCGCTGCTTGTCTCTCACCCCTCATTATTCCCTGTCTCTGTAGCTGCCTGTGAGCTGTTTATCATGAAGTGAACCTCTATATCCTGAAGGCATTGAAGACTACTGGCTATGCAATAACATGGTAATAAAACTTCCTAGGTTTGTTCTTTTAGGAATCTTCAACATGGGGTCTTTTCTAAAAGCGTTCAGACTTTAGAGATTAAAAGTTACCTTTTGTAATACCAACACCTAGTTACTACACTGTAAAAAAATAAACTGTTTGTTTCTGAGAATTAAATAACGTTGTTGACTTATTTCAGAATTTAGTTCCTCTGCTACTGACTACTTACTACTACCACCAAACTTCTGAGTAATCCTTAAGTTGTTTTGACATTGTGCCTTGTTTTTGTTGTTTAACTTGTTTGGTGAAGTGTGTTTTATGTTTTAGCATAATCTGTGAATGAAGATGAGACTTTTGGTATTGTGCCTCAGATATTTGTGTAAAAGAACCTTAATGAAGTGTTTTGTGCTCGTACCTAAAGGATGAGGCTGTTGGTTCCACAGGTTGTAGACCTCAGCTCACGGCACATTGCCATGTCTGTAAATGATTTCTGAAGTCTGGATATTTGTGAGATGAAAACCAAACCCTGCTTATAATTTCTTGTGTGCTTATATTGGCCACTCATACTGTATAAGTTATACCATGACTCAATCCAAAGAGCACGACAAAGATGAGTTTTCAAATATTTCTATTCTTTGAGCTTTGCTCTGTGCTTCTTCTTTTTGCCTCAGTTCATTGTCATGGTGTTTAATGTTGGCGCTGTAAAGGTTTCATGACATCTGCTTCACTATGTATCCTTTTTTTTCTCTGAAAGGAACCAGTCTAGTTCAAAATGTACTTTTCTTTTTTCTTATAATGAGACTTAAGAAAAATGTACTTGATCACACTGGCAAGATATGCAACTTTGGTATCCTATTCATGAAATATGTTTTGAATTTTAATAAAAATAGTAATATATTGCTTCTGTTGTGTGTGCATGTAAGTGATCAGGGCTTTAAGTACCACCAAGGCCTCTATTTCTACTGGGGCTTTATTAACAACTGTGGGGTATTGATGTTATACAATTAAAAAAAAAAAAAAAAGAGCTTGTTTTGTTGAGTTCTTATGGCATTAACTTGAAAGAACCGAACCATTTAATAAAATTAAGTACAACAACAGCTAACCATTACAAGTACAAGAAATCATGACAATACAATAAATGTGCAGTTTTTTGTTTTTGTTTAGCGCCTCAGGGTTGGGCCTGTTGCCCTGAAATCCTTACTCTAGCTCTAGTTGGGTTTCAATCTTGTGTCCTCGGGTTTTTAATGTAAAATCGTTCTTGTTTGAACTGTAGTCAGCGGTGGTTGTGCTCTTTATTCCGCCCCGTCTCCACCAGTTCCTCTCCATTTGGCTCTTCACTCCATCAGCTTTATGAAGGCTGACTGCTGCTTTCCTCTCTGAGGCTGTTTCATCTACATCTGTTACCCCCCACCAGCCCTAAGTGAGTGCCCCCCACTCTCCCCCTGTTTCACACTATTGTGCCAGCCCCCACCAAGTTGTCTGGTAGGATCTGCTGACACCAGCACTGGACATCCAGGATCAACAATCTGCTGCGTTTATGCGTCAGTCTTTTCATTCTGAAGCTGTAGTACCCCCCGCGGGATACTTAAGACATATGTCATGCACTTAACCACGTCAGCGGCCTTTACAGGCATCTGAGTGCAGGTCGATCTGGTGCTCTTTGCTGGACCATTATCAGAGCAATTAAAAGGTCCAAATTACCCATTGATGTAGAGCTATGCAGATTAAATCCGGTGGAGTTGTGGATGTGTGTGTCGAGGGAATTTCACTAAGTGGTCACTTTCATTTTTGTTTCTCCTGCTGTGCAAGAGAAGATGACGCCCTTGGCCAGCCTTTCTGTAAATAAGTCAATAGATATCGAAGAAAGTTACCTGTGAATGGAGATTGGGACTTGAACAGGCTCATATTCATTGTGTGAAAGTCAATATTCATTGATGAAGCAGGCTGGTGGCTGCGCCCATTATGACAACTGTGACATCCAGTTGCTTAAGTCCATAAATTACAAACCATTTTTGAGATTTACCAAAGATCCTAACCAACGTGACATTTAAGGCTGGTGTGATGCTTTTGGTTGCATTCACTCTGTAATACACATAATGTGCACCATTTTACTCTGATACAGATGATCAAGTATCATCAGTATAACGTGGGGGGAGTGTTTAACTGAATAGGACAGGACATCCATTCTCACCTGTTCCAGATGATGTTCCCCAATGTATCTAAGAGTTATCCAAGACCTACTTATCTTAAATTATACTCCTGATACTCTCTTTGATGCAGCTGTTGACCATCTGCTGTATTCCGGATTCTCTGTCTAGACAACAGTTCAGCCTGATACTCAGACTACATTACCATTTTGTTTTCCTCTTCATATATTCATGTTTGAATTACTGGGCAGCAACCCAGAAGTCAAGCTGTAACAAATTCTCGTTAAAATATTGGTGGAAAAAGGTTTCACATTGTTATTTTCCATGAATCCCAACACTACCTGAGAGCAAAAGAGCACAATAAATGTACAAGAAAGTGAAGAGAAGGACAGTTTTAACATATCTGAAAAAGAAGAAGAAATCAAAATACTTCTTTAAATCAGTCATTCATATGAGAGTTCTTCCAACACTGCACTTTTAATTCATATTTGAAAATAATTAATTTGATGCTTGCTTCATGTTTGTTTTTAATGGGAGAACATTTTAATGAGTGGATTTAGTAACACAGCAGAAAAATCTTTTCAGATGTCTTTTTTTCCACGTGTATTCTTAGTGAGATGATCCCACGAGGGCATTAACTTAGGTACAGTGACAATACCTTGTTGAAAAATCTTTATCACCTACATATTACTGTGACTTCACTGGCTTTAAGCAATGTCTATAAATACAGATTATATGCAAAGGTACCTGCCAAGGGGTTGTTTGCCCAGTTCCTTTCAATATGATATTATCTTTTCCTGGGTTTAATAAAAAAAGCTTCTGGGAGATATAATCTCATCACATCTGAGAGTTTGAACTTCATCACGCTGACCTTCTCACCCAGCAGTACAGATTCCTGTGAGGATCTCTCTCTTCTTATCCTCATTAAAATGAGTAAATGAACTGTGTGCAACATACAGCTGGGAAAGTCTGAAGGTGGACATACTGGTTCAAGAAGCCTCCAAGATAATGAATCGCACTGAATAAAATCCACACCCGTCAGAATTGTTCCTGAAGGATGGCCTCCTCCTCCCCCCCCCCACCCCGGACTTTACAACAGTCATTAGCAGCTCATATCCACCCAGGGTGTAGGCAATGGGCCCAGCCTGTGTTTTTCAGTTGTGAAAAGGAACCAACAGCCCCCCATTTTCATGCTTTTTAAGGCTCATTGAGATGGAGAATGAGAGTGGTGCAAAGCTTTATGATGCCTGTAGGTAAACCTCAGCAGGTGAGCCGCAGTCGCAGTAATACAATGTCTTTCATGCATGCTGGGCCTGTCGAAACTACAGAGTGGTCCTCATTAGATCAACAAAGAGGAAATACAAACAAACACCACCAAAGGACGCGCTGCCTATCACAGCTGACCAAGTACAAAGCATGCAGATGTGCACCCGCAAACAAAGACACGTTTACAATACACTCACTCAGTGAACTCGCTGTGTGAGGGACATGGATTGGTTGAAAACAAAAATTACAGACAGGGAATTTGCAACTTCATGGCTGGCAGAACCAGTGGAAGTTGTGTGGTAACATTTAGTTTGAATGTAAGCACAAGTGAGGGAGATAAGTACCTGCCAAAGAGGTAAATGTCAGTCTATACTTAAATGCACTTTGTTTTTACAGTAGGACAAGGACTTTTATGTTAGCCAGGTTTCTTCTTGGAGAATGTTCTGTCTTTGTTTAAGTGAAGGAAAATGTGTTTATTTAAACTATTTATGCAAACAGGACAGCAAATCATGCTACTTTCAGGTTTTTATTTTCAGATCACATCACATTTTGAATATAGACATTAATTGCACGCTTACATTTTAATTCTTTTTTTTTTTTTTAACAAAAATAATATTTACACTTGGAAATGAGATGAAATAGAAAATAAATAGACGATTCAAGACAATCAGTCAGAATGGAGCAGCGCACTTTAGTTTCAGTCAGCACAGCAGGAGTCTGAATCCTGAGCAGAAGGCAGCGTCAGGCAGCTCCTTATGCTTCTCTGCATCATTGTTGTCGCAGGCCTCTGGCCCTCAGTCTTCTCTGGGCATGCATTCTCATGGCTGCAGATCAGCCGCAGCTTTTTTAAGTCACTCTCAGTCAGTTAACGCTTAAGATCCTTTCACCAGCAGGAATAAGAGAAAAGTGGGTACTGGCTCCACTCAGCCATGTTGCCATGGTGATAGCCGTGGTGCACAGCTTGCGTGGTGTAGTCAGTGGTCAGGTGGTGAGGGGGGGGATACTGGGCAGGACTGGGGCCGCTCCACTGGCCCAGGGGTTGCTCGGCGCCGTATGGGTTGTAGATGTGGTGGCCGATCACCCCCGACTTGCCAGCTTGGGCCATAGTCATGTTAAGGACCCCGGGGTAGTCCTGGGGGCCGGGGAGGTGCTGGGGGCCGCAAGGGGAAGGCCCAATCTCATGCGTACGGGGCTTTGACGAATCATGGTCAGGGACAGTGGCGACATCGGCGACTCTGGACTCGAAGCTGCCGCGTCCTGATCCGCTGTTGCTGCTGCCGATGCTGGAGGAGGGGGAGGGAGATTTTCCATACTCATGGAACCTGCAGAGGAAAAGGAAGGAAGTCAGCGTCCTGTTCATCGTGACAACGTCACACTTGTTCTGTTTGTTGCATAACATTATTACTATTCACCTGTACGGCTGGTAGGAAGCTGGAGCTGGAACAAGCTGCTCTGTGTTGTACATGTCTCTGGGGTCTGCCCCAGCGGGGGACTCAGTCCTCACGCTGTGCTCCCTGTCAGCGGCCCAGGGAGAGTACCGCTCCTCTTTGACAGCATCGCCCTCTTTCTCTTTGGGCAGGTCTCCTTCCTCTCCGTCATAACCTTCATATGATGACCGGCAGAAATCTGAAAAGACACAGATCATCAGATCAGTTATGAGTGGACAAGACATGAAAGCAAAAACATCACCAGGAAGAAAGACTTCTAACACTTAAAGAAGGCTTCAAACCTACCCGGTGGACTGTCCTCCTCAGAGTCCCGGTTCAAAACGTCAGACATCTTGGCTCGTTTCTCAAGGCAACCTGGGGTCTTGTTTGCACGCCTGTGGAAGAACATCAGGTCCATTAAAACAATACTGCTACTTTTGATACAGGATATTAAAGGAAATCTGTAGATAAGATAAAGCAACCAAACCTTTATGGGATTACTGCGACACCCACCTTTTTTTATTTGTGCCTTCATCCCGGAAACCTTTTGCAAATGGGTTGTGGTCGATCTTCAGCTTTGTAATCTGTGAGAGGGGAAATTCAAATCCAAATCAGTCTCAATAACGTTTGACGTACTGCCGGCAGTTTGTGTTGGTTTGCAGCGGTAGAGGCTCACCTTGGTGTTCTGGTAGGCTGTGACCGCTGTGAAAGAGGTCTCAGGGAAGGTGAACGTCTGGAAAACACTCCAGCGGACACTGAACAGGTCGTCGGCCTGGACGATGTGGAAGCGCGGGTGGTATCGATGCATTGAGTGCAAAATAATCTGCAGGAGGAAGAGTGACTGATTTATTCTGGGCACTTTTAAGTATCCACTCTATTGCTGCTAAAGCATAAAGTCTCTAAGTGCCTCCAGTTTATCCTACAAGGACTTCATTTAACCAGCATTCTTCATTCTTCTTCAAAGTGGCATAGAAATAGTTTGGAAATACAAGAGTTGTTGCTAGGCAATTTCAATCACTCTTACTTACATGGCCGTGCTGGTCGAGTGTGTTGTTGGTGAGCTTGAGCTTGAGGAAGGAGACAGACTGCTTCATCCAGTGGCTCCCCGGGGCCGGGGAGTCGGGGTGGAGGTAGGTCCTGCAGGGAGGCTGGGGCTCCGCTTTTCCTGCCACCTCCCATTTCTCTTTATTCCACTGTAGGAAGGACACAGATAGTCGGTCAAGTTGTCACAGAGATGGGTGATTTACAGAAGGAGCTTCATCTTCTTCCCTTCCCCACGGTGCGGGAGGAGGACGGTAGACTGGAGGCTGACTGCCGGCCAGTACCACCCGCAGAGACAGGGGGTAGTACAGTGGGTTCCCAGCAGGGGATAGAAAAACAGGAAGAGATAGCACCCCTTTGATGTACAATGTCAGAGGAGGGGGGTGATAAACACGGGGGGCGACTAGTCTGGGGACACTGGTCAGCACTGTGGGAATACCTGTGGCCAAAGCCATGGCTGTGAGTCAAGTCTACTTTGCTGTCTTACCTTATACCTGAATCCGTCCTCAGGGACCATGTCCACCAGTAAAATGTACTTGGCACATGGAATTAGGCCAGACATATTTACTTTGCAGTGTGGAAACATCCTCCTGGAAAACACAGAGGGGAGCACATGAGCGAGCGAACAACAAACTCAGCAGCAGAGGATGAAACTTTCCGAGCATTTTGCACCGAGTGTTGTTTTTCTGCCGTCTTACCTGCCGGGCTTAGTGATGATCATCTCTGTTCCTATTTCATGGAAGGTCTTCCAGAGTTCAGGGTCCTCCAGGGTCATCCTGATGTTGCCCTGGAGATACGCATCAGGGCCGGCAGCCATGGAGGAGGGAGGAGGGCCGCTGAAGTTGGGCTTTAAGTCTAGAAGTAAATAATGTTTGTTTATCACAGCTGTGTCATAAGACAGATATGCTTGGGGAGAGGGAAAACTGCCCCGTATTAAAGTCAGCACTCACCTCTGATGGACTGCATTCTTCAGGTTCAGGAGCAGCTCAGTTTAGGAAGGGTCATGCACTGAGAAGCAATCCAAGTATCAGCGATATCCAAGTGTTTCTTCAGCTCTGTTCTCCCTCCTTGGTCTCCTGCTTCATGTGTAGAAAAAGAATCCCCAGAAATCCAGCAGCTTAGGCAGTCAGAAGGTTAATTGGTCTTGATGCAGCAGATATTTCAGAGCTCTTGAGTCCTGCAGGAAGGGGTGACCATGACTTTTAAGGGGAGTCACAGAGTGGGTGGGGTCAAGAGAGCCATTCCCAGGCTTTGAAGTGGCACAATGATGAGTCAGTGACCCGCTGTGATTGGAGGGCGCAGGAAATCAAAGAGACTTAACAGAGCCTTGATACCGTCCCCACAGGAAGGGGGATGGAGGAAATGCATCTTTATTAACTGCTAAGAGACTTTAAAACAAATATGGATGGACGTCCCTGCTGCAGGTCAGGGCTGGCAGCGGCACCAGAATCTGTTTGAATATCATTCACACAGACATAAGCACACATTTAGAGTCTTTGTGCAATGTGGTAACTACCCAGCATAAGACATCTGACATGGCTGAATGGACGCAACATTTAGGTCTGATAATCATGCGTACTTTTTGAGCACACTGCGGGGGGCATTATTTTCTTAAAAACACCCAAGGAGACAGACGAGTCATTCTGCTGTGACACTAATTTGCAGCACATGGCAGTTCGATTGATCAGAAATTAGATAAAAATAAAAGACTAAAAAAATTCTGGCATCAAATATAGGACCAACTTTACACTTTTCTCAGCTTTCCCCATCAGAGAAATTAAGCTGTGGGTGGGAAACTCTGTGTAAACCCATAATGGTGTAATGACAACATGCACTCTTTCTGCAGGTAACTTTCACCTGGAGGCATCTTCTGAAGCCTGCAGGGCTGCAGGCAGAGGTGTGGGGGGGTGGGGGGTTGTGTATTGGGGTGTCTAGACAGGCCCATGCTCTGATAGATAATCTCATTAGGCCAGTTTCCCTTGAAGGAGCGGGTTTCAGCATGTGGAGAAAGCCCCGTGTAAAGGCAGGCAATTAACAGCCAGTTAGCACCACAAGCCCAAATCAGCCTTGAATGGGACAGGAGGGGTCTGAGAATAAAGACCTGCCACAACAACCCGGCCGTCCTCTCACCATCCGCATCCAGCCAGAATCCACGGGTGTCATTCGTGGGCCTGTCTCCGCCTGTATCGTACCACGTTACCACAGGCAAAGCAAATGCTAAACACGGCACGCATTAGCATAGAGGGGCAAAATTGAACCACAGTCCCCCTCTTCTCTCCGCTGACATGAACATTTGAATTGAGGAAGACTTTCACATCTCATTCAGCCTCTTTTCTAGCACAGACACACCACTTCCACTGACTTTTCTCATTGTATTCTCATGTCTGCATGCTGCATACAATGCCTTCTGTGAGCCCCTCTGACACCAATGCACAAAGGATTTGGTTTTGTTTTGTGTGTGTGTGTGTGTGTGTGTGTGTAAATGTATGGAGACCAGGTGAGACAGATCAACCATGCACACTGGATGATCTGATGATCTGTAATTTTAAGAGCAGTGCGGGCAGCACTGAAATGCTCCCACAGTTTTAACGGTATTTGGGCACATTCAGCAGTTAAGTGAGCATAAAGAGACGTTCAATGCCTGAAAGTCTTCACTGTGAAAATATTGACCGACCTCTTTAAGGCTCCTGCACGGGGTCGATGCAGAATAAAAAGGATAATAACATCCAGCTTGTAATGATGCACTTAAAGACGCAGAGAGAGCTCTGCACATTTACTCATGTTAAATGCCCTGATGAAGGACCCCCTCCTGCCCCCCCGCCCCTCACCCCAGCCTGTGGGCACAACATTGGCCTTGAGGAAGTGCGATGTGTTTTTATCCTCCTTATGTGAAACCAACTGTTGTCGAGGAGTTATTAATCACAGGTTCAGTGTGGCTCTCCTCACGTAGCACTTTAGTCAGCCTCTCTGGGGCCTGCGTGGGGGAACCCCTCAAACTATTTCCTGGGGCAGAGAGGTCATGCAGCTCTTTGAGGGTTTGTGAGTATGATTCTGATGAGATTTTCATGAGTAATCCCCAGCAGAGCGCTTCAGCCGCAGCAGCACAGTGTGTCAGTGCCCGGGCTGAGGTGTACGTTTCAGCAGCGGCAGCGTCAATCCCATTACGTGCTGCGTCTGGAGGTGTGACTGGTAAAGGCCCCTGTACACGGCCTGGGGACAAAAGTCAGGCACAGAGTCCTGACAGGGAGCTCTGCCTTATGTAACAGCCAGCCTGGGGGCAATTTGGACTGGATGACACGTGAGGGAGGTCACCTGGAGAAGACAGATGAGGACTGCTAACCAAAAACATTTCATTAAGGGCTCTAAATACACTGTACGACTGGGGCTACATACTACTACATTTTCCAAGAGTGACTAATGAGGAGCGGTCGGAGGAATCTGATCATAGTTCAGTTGTGTTAAACAGCCAATGCCTGCTGATCCCATTCAAAGTGAACCACCATATCTGCCGTTCTTCATTCCACTGTGACCCGTCTCCCTGCGTCTACTCCTGCATCACCTTCGGCAGTGATGGTCCACCTCCCAGGTGTCAGTCTTTGGCCATTTGCTTTAACTGCACAGATCCCCTTGTGCTCAGCAGTTAACAGCTGCCAATATACAGCCAGGGCCCGGGGATCAGACGGCTCTCTAGCAGCCCAATAAAGAGCCCCCGGAGTGGACTGACGAGAAATCTCACGCCTTTCGCTCACATTAGCCATGCAGCATGCCCTTTTGATGCTTAATTGGCCACTTTGAGGGGTTTGTAGAGATAGCAGCTCCGTGGCTGGAAACAACATGATGTCACAGGAGGCCAAACAGTCTCACACGGCAGAAGAAATGCCTTCACCTGACAACAGGTCGATCGCAGTTTTAATTCATCGGCTTTGAGACGCTGTGATCAGAAAGGATCTGTAACGCCATCTGAAAGGTCTGCTTATACGTAACAAGGCAGCAAAGCATATACTGCATATACTGTATTTCTCTCTCTCTCTGCTGCAGATTTGATCAGGGTAAAAGCCAATTCATCAAATCTCCATATAGTTTTCAGAGCTAATAATAAACAAACCTGTTAATTGTGGGAATAAAAGAGAAATAAATCTGTTACATTTAGCTGTGACTGCATCCCAGTCCTAGCAGAACAGAGCGACTGTGATCTCACATGCACCAACTCGGGGCCGGCAGAGTTCACATTTGGTCCACCACATAAGAAAACAAACCTCAAATCTAGCTTGCCTGGCAAAGGGGACAAATGACAACTTCACAGCACTTCATAAGAAACTCCTGGAAGTTGCTAATGAAGACTAATGACTTCCCTCGTGTCGGAGACTTCACACCAGAGTGTACAAGCCCTTTGACCACAGAGTCACTGTGGTCAGCGGGGTGGTCTGCCGGCCGCAGGACTCACAGAGCACACAGCTCCACTGGAAGTGACTGGGAGAAGATACCTTTCCATTTTATTTAATGTTTCAAAATGATTCCACAGCAAGATAGATTAAACAAATGCCTGTCCCGTTTTTCCTGTTAAGGGTTTTTGAGAGTTTTTCTTATCTGAACCAAGGGTCAAAGGTTAGAGGGTGTCATCCGCAGGCTGTAGAGCTCTTTGAGAGAAATTTATAATTTATGGATGTATTAATTAAATGAGTCTGACTTGACTGTTCTGCAATAAGGAGTGTATTATTAGTAGTTTCAAGAGTTTAATCATGAAAGAAGATTGTTTATATATTTTATTAGTAGCCAAGAAGAAACTAGGATCAAACATTAAGTCTTAATGAAATTTAAAGTGTCTTTTCAGTCTCATAAGCCACACACATACATGCAGACTCTCTAATACAAACTCTGAATTCAAACTTGACCGTCAAGAAATTAGCTGTCCCTGTTAAAATGCTGTGTGGCCTTGGCTGGTGACAAAAATGACTGCTGTGTGTTTTACTGAGTAACCGTCACCTTCCTCTTCACAGAGTCACTGAGAGTCGTCCTGAAGCAGCTCTCAATCAGCGACCAGTCACCTGTTTTCTCAGAAATTCATATAAAACAAAACAATGTTCAGGCTAAAACCAAACCTCATTAGGTGAGTTTTAGCCTTTTACAAACTAAGTTGCTGAATTAATTTGATTTTATTTATTTTATTTTAATTTAGGAAGTGTACGCACTGTGGATTTTCTTTTCAGTTGTGTCAACCTGTTCAAAAGCTGTAATTTATTTTATTTACTGTTGTGACAGTTTTCATGCTGCCCTTCTGTCCAGGTCTCTCTTTAAATATACTTTGTGATACAGGAGTATCATGAACTGAAGAGGCATACTCCGTCAAATAATGAGTAAATGCTTCTTGCTTCATTTTAAGAATAGAAGAATTGATTCACTCATTCTTTCATAATGTTGTGCGATATTGATTTCCTGTTACTCTATTTTTTCTTTGTCTTGTAAATTGCAAATTTGCAAAAAACAGAAAGATTAAATATGTAACATGTTGTTAGTCTGACATTAATTAAAACAACTACACATTTGTATTTCGCTTCAGCACCTTAAGCTGCAAACATGCAAAAATGTGTTAACAATGGTCTGATTATGAAAAAAGGGACTGAAGAATGATGCAGTTTTACTGTACTCACTGCGAGATGTGATATATTTAGTTTTGTATCTGTAGGTCTTGTAAGTAACCATAGTTAGAGCAGTCACAGATGCTGTTAGTGAAATGCCCCCTCAGGTACCTTACTGTTTTTCTCAGAAAGCTCAGGAGGTCTGAAGTGCCTGCTGAGAGTTCACATAGACTACAAACAAAACCACCATCTTGTCTGATACAAGAACCCCTGTGGACAACATTTTTATGCAGATCTGGAAGATATTATAAGTAGCACGCAGAGCAAACGTGTTTCTCAAATATATTTTTGGTTTGACATCTATAATGCATTCAGTCCAGAGAACAGTTCCCCTCCTCCTGAGCCGGGGTGGGGGCCGGGCAGGGCGACAGCCTTCAGCCCGCTCACCTCTTTAACTGTAGTACATTCCCAGAAGCTCAGCAGAACAATAGAAAACTATCTTACACCAAAGAATAAACAAAAATAATGAAATCAAATACAAAAATTACAGTTTTATCAAGGGTGAGTTTACACTTATTCATCTGTGTTCCTTTTTTAAAAATGATTTTTAGACAGCTCTCAAGAAACACAATCAGGAAATATCTTTCTTTTTATAGAAAACAATCTGTAAAAAACATTCGGTTGTCTTCCTCTGAGTTTAGCTAGAATTGTGACAAATTTACCAAAATGGTTTCCGTGGAAAGGCATCTGTATTAGAAAGTCTTCCTATGCATGCATTTCAATTCCACTGAAATCAGGAAAACTCACGTGAAGCGCCCGTTAATGGTGAGTCGTTTCCTGAGTTGATTGAAATTGAAGTGACCGTCACCTTAATGTTTACTCCCCCACACGCACTCCTCCAGCTTAATTCTCAGCCCATTAAAGCCAAACATACTGGAAAGATATTTGGATTATGATGTGTACAAAAGCTAATTCATAAGAACTGAAACTCCTTTTCCATATCGCTCAGATCAGTGCTGGTGACAGGATGCCCTCCTGGTAAGAACTGTTCCTCTTAGCTACAAATGCACACCAAAGAAAAGAAAAATATATCGGACAAAATATTACAAGAAATACAGTGAGTACAAAAATAGCACAAAGTCAAGTGCCAAATGAAAATCATCCCAAATGTTAAGTGTAAACATTTCCAATCTGCTACAGGTTGTGAGGCTGTGTGGCCCGTTAGCTCCACAGATGAACCTCGAATGCAGCCGATTGTCCTTATTTCACGTCTGTGTTCACTGAAATATATCATGTACCAGTGCAACATGTCTTGCAGATGAAATTCTCATGCCAAAGTAAATGACCGAGGTGGAGGGCAGCAGGTACATGCTGCTGAGCATCTCTCCAGATTGAGGCAGCTCAGATCAGGCGAGTTCTCAGACGAGGAATTAGCTGCAGCTTGGAGGTACAATTAGCACAAAACATTAAAAAAAAGATGCATAAACAAGAGACTGGTTGGCTTTATAGACGTAAGGTCTTTCTTGCCAGATCCAGTTGGGTGCAGGAGAGCTCTATAAGCTGTTGTGTGTGATATGCATAAATGGCACATTACAGACATGCTGTGAGTCTAAAGCCGTCATCGGCTGTCACGTACGCCGTCAGCGCTGACGAGCAGAGCGACACTTCGACATGACAGGCGATGACAATACTGCATTTTTTTCAGTATGGGAGTGCTATTTTTTAATGCACATGAGGGAACAATAGCATCAACAAAGACAGCTTTTTTTTTTTTTTTTTTTTTTAAAGACAGGGGCACAGAGTTTGGCAGAGCGAGGCCGAGCTGCAACAAAAGTCTTCAGCGTGCACACAGGGCCTTCAGAGGCTCAGATGTCCATGTAATCGTCCTCCTCCTCGTCCGTCTCGCTCTCCAGAGACGACTCCTGGCTGGACGTCTCCTGCACCTCCAGCGCCGGCTGGCTCAGAGTGTCCTTTTTGACTGTGGCCGCAGACTGAGACGACAGGATGACATTCTGTGCAGGAGCAGACAGCAGGGGTCACTGTTAGACTAGCCTGAACACGGCTGGCGTACATGGTGGCGTACGCTCGTGAAATCTGCACCAACACACTTGCAGAAACACACATTTAGAGAGAAGCGGCATACCTTAAGTCTTTGTTTGGTTTCCTCTGAGATGCTGCCTTTGGGGGAGAGAAGCGTGGGAGTCGGAGGTGTTACTGTGATTTCTGGCGGGAACTTGGTGACGGTGGAGGGGATGAAAAGCTTTGGCATGTTGGGTGGGACACGGGAGCGGATCCGGTGGTGGTCTGGAAGCTTTGACTGCTCATTGCTGGCATACTGCTGCTGGTCTGAGTGGGAATAATACATTTTAGGAGGTTGTCAACTGTTACACTTTATCCTGAGATATCCTTAAATCAGTTCATGTTTCGTGAGGTGACCTTTTCTGTCACCTCTCTCCATTTAATGGCTCTGACCTGGGCAAGGTTGTGCGGTGCTACATGTGGCAGTTTCTTCCTGGAACCAGCCTGCTGTGGACTCCTGCCCTTGAGAAACAGAGGCGAGTTTCATCTGTTGACAAAGGTGCGACTCCTGCTGGCGGTATGAAAGACCCTCTAAGGGCTCCTCCCGTTCCTCTGTGGCCAAAAACAACACACCAACCAAATACATGTTAAAACCATACAGTCAGGAACAGACCTGAGAGAGCTTTTAGCAGTTTAACAAAATTTGTGCTTCTTCACTTAAATTTCCTTAAACCTAATTATCTAAACGGGTACGTTGCCAACAAAGACAATGGCAGCTATTTTATATTTCTTAGCTTTTACAGGAAACAACTTGCAACACTGGCAGCTGATTTTGAAGAAACAACATTTCTATGAATTACATCTGTCAGAACTGAAAAACAAATTCAAAGCTTGATCTCAGCTACTGTTGGCCAACATAAAACAGTATTTACACAACATCTGACTTCCTCTACGTGATGTTTTTTCCGTCTGAATCAAATTGTTGAGGCTAAACATCCAATTGTGCTGATGGATATGACTGCTTGGGCAGATAAGAGCTGGTTTATCTGATAGAAAGGACAGAACTCCTGAAAAAAATGAAAGAATCAGTTGACTTTATTGATTTTACTTTCTATAAAAGTACACTGTGATAAGACCACTAACTTGAGTAAAGTTGACAGTATTTTGACACTAAAACATTCAGTACATGTTGGTATTCATTGTGAGAAACTGAATAGACCAGTTTTATAAAGACTTTTAATTTGATTTTGAGCTTAAAGTGTGAAGTTAATTGTGAACTAACTGAAAATTCTCCACCTGCAGCTCGAACAGACACGAATGAAAACAAAAATGATCTAATACTCTTTCAGGCTTCTCCACTAATGTTGCCTAGGAAACCATTACATAATACAGTGCTCTGCAGAGATGCTTGATGCCAACCTGCGTGTGTATGTGTGCGTGAATGCCAATGTATATGTATGCAAACACTTCTGCATGCATCAACACCTTTAAAGGTCAACCAACTTAAAGAACTTAAATCCACACAAACTGCTAATATACAGCTGCTGCTTACAGACCTTCAGTAAACTGAATTTACTGATGATAATCTAAATGTTCTTGTAATTTCAGTCCGGTGCAGTCTGCTCTCCCTGATGACATGAAGCTGGTCTTATCTCGCCACATGACCTCTAATGAGTCCGGCTGTGTAAATGGAGCAGGTGATGAGGTGGACTCCAGACGTTTCCCTCAGTAAAGTTTGCAGTAATGCAGCATTGTGTGTTTTCCAATTAAGGAGAAAAACAAGATGCTGTGTTGCACAGAGCTGTCTTGTCTGACAGCTCACTCATTACAGGTTTGCATTTGGAGGGATTTTTCACTCACAAAAAAAAAAAAAAAAAAAAACAAAAACATGTCAAAACATCTTGATAAAACTGACAAGAACCACACATGTGATTGAGTTATTAAATAAATTGTCACATTAGAATGATACACATTATTCATGTGTTTGCAGAAAGCAGCCTTACAGGAATGGAGTTTGTCAAGAGCATAATTCATAAATGATACAAATGTCACTGCAAACAACAGGCAGTAACAGATATGAACGTGTATTGTATTTTCATCAGCAATGTTTGTCTTTATATGAATTATAGTATGAGAGGATGGTATAACATAATGTGAATACAAATGATGACTGACATTAATGTTTAAACTTTTTACCTATGTATGTGAATATATTTCTTAAATATGTGTTGTGGACTTTTTATAATTAAAGTGTAGTCAAAAGGCTAAAGTAAAAATGAATTGCCATCCCAGAACAGCACTCATGTCCTTTAGTGGATGAGCTTTTCTTATCATGGACATAAATGTCATTTGGTGAGATGATTCTGCTCGCTTTAAAGTAGATTTTAAGTAAAATACACATGATGTAACTTTTAAGTCATACGTCTCAAAAGCAAAAACTGCGTCTTGTTTGTTACCTGCGAGAGATCTGTATTATCAGACGTCAAACTAAGCTACGATTTGCTGCAATAAAAAGCCCACAGCCATTAGCTGGCCGTGAACAAAACAGGAGAGCCATCTGGATGAGAGCCAAATACAACAGCTCCATTTACTGAGCTCTTAGTATCTGACAAGACAGAAATGAAAACTGCCTCGACAACAGGACCGCTTTCAGCGTCTGCAAAGGTTGTTTACTGCCCTCTCATGGCCTCATGCAAAAACGTACTGATTATTATAACTCTCTCATTATTAGTATATTAAAAAAAAGAAAGAAATGGTTTAAATATTAAAATGCTACCAAATACTACACATGTAAGTATTTATTTTTCCATTTCACTTATTTCAGAAAATCAGGGTAATTCAGGCTGGAGACACTGGCTGTAGGAATTGCATCTTTAGATGTTAAACACAAGATTAACAACAAATTTCTGCAGCAGAATATTCATTATGAGGATCAGTGATGATTAAGCTAAACCCCTCCAGAAGCTCATGTAGGCAGAAAAAGAGTCACAATCTGGAGGACCCTGATTTCTAAAACTCTTGTTGGGGAGCTGACAAAACCCAAAAGGCAAATTATAACCAGGCCAGAGTCTGTTGTTATGTAACAGACCTGTGAAAGTCCACCGGCGCCCCCTGCTGGTCATATGGACTATTGCACTTTAGTATCTTTACAAATGGCAAAACAGTGGTACTAAACAACAATTTGAAAAACAAAAACCTGTTGTCAACTAAATATTCCAAGCATTACATAGTGCAAAAAACCTGATCACACTGTGGCACTAAACAGTAAACTACCCTGCAGTGGTGAGACGTGTTGGAGAGATGCTGCTGTACCTGTGTGTGGTAAGAAGGCCATGGCTGCGGCAGGGTGGCTAGCTGCCCTCCTGTGCTGTGGCTGATCGTGGAAGCCCGAGGCTTGAGGTCTGGACAACTTGCTCAGAGGCTCGTACACCACTTTGGCTTGGCCGTCCTGGGTGGACAGCGGGTGGCAGGCGGTGTGGCTGAGCAGGACCGGTGTCGGCAGGGAGGCGGGGAAGAAGATGTCTCGGTGCTCCTTGGTGTACTTGGGCGTGGTCGGGGCATCGCCTGCAGACTGTTGGAGACAAGAACAGCAGTGGTCGTGAGGAGGTGTGACTGACCTTCGGCATCCATCTGCAGAGAAAAACGCTCCTTTGCTTAGGCTAATTCCTGAAAACTGTACATCCTCTTCCCTGGAGACAGAATCTGGTCAGAGACTCAGTGCCAGAGGAACAGAGTGAACCACAGACGATACAATTGCACTTTTCAAACAACACATCAGCAATATTTTGTCTTGGCTCTTTCACATGAGAAGTAATGAAATCCTTTATAGAGCTGCGATGTCGTCCCCCAGGGGTTCAGAGGCTTACTTGTGTGCTGGACTCTGTTGGGTGCTGGCGAGAAGCACAGCTCTACACCACACTACATCCCTCTGAGCCACTTTCCTGTGTGTCCTTTTGAGGACCACTTATAAACACAAGAGCTGCACAAACAACCTGTGACAACAGCCGCACTGCTCCCACAGCCGCTGTCATGGCAACACAGAGGAGCACAGTTAAAAGAAATGAATACACCTCTACTTTTCAGTTTAAAATGGAGGAGAAGTTGGATTAAACAAGACTTGGTAAGCTTGTATGGATGAGCTGTGGGACATTTTAACAAGTTGAAGAAATAATGATTTTTATATCTGGCTACAGAGCGACAGAGAACTGGACTGTGTTAATTATGGAGCCATGTTAAAAAGTAAATGTGACTTAGTTGCCATAGAGAGGAACACATTACAGCTTTGTAAACATTTCAAAAGCATGGGGGCCACATTACACTAGTGTCACGGTGAGCAGGCACTGACAGATACAGTATGTTAACAGAAAATAATTTGGCAATAACACCGCTCTCATACCATTTATCTCGGGCTCTCTGCTGGGAGTTGAAGTCAAATTGTGCCCTGAATCAGAGCTGTGTATGATGAAGCTCCCTACGGGATTCACACAGCAGAGCGCAGGCAAATCAAACAAACAAGAGTAGCCTTCCAAAAGCTCAGACAGCAACAGATCCTTCGGCTCAACGCAGAGTGGCACAGCAGCTTCAAGCATGCACCAGCGCCAAAGCTAGCTTTGATGATTCATATCTCATGAATTAAACATCGCCGACAAAGACACCAACAAGTCAGCTGGACAGTGTGCGTCGGAAAAACACAGTACCTGGGAAAATTGCAGCACATAGCATGCAGCCAGTCTGTAGGCTCCTCGGATGTTTGCTGCTCGGGCTCTTGCTGTGTGGTGCGAGTGGGCTGCTGGCAGCCACACAGAGGTCCCACAGTGTGAACTGAAAGATGCTTCTTTGCAATTATTGAGATTGGGCTTTAAATCAGATTAGAGCAGCTCTAGATGTCGCGTACAGGTTCGGTCATCTTTCCAACACAATTGAAAGACCGGCCAACCGAACATTTTAATTAAATTGCCTGCCCAAATGGGACTGACACAGGCACTCCTTTGTGAAGCAAATGTCCATATTCTTTGATGAGAAAAACCTCAACACCCATCCAAGTCTGCCGACAACACATGGAGGTGAGACTGTTTTAATGAAGTACAGCTGCACCTTCTCCCAAAGTTGAGGAGAGTTAAAACCAAAAAGATAAGGACAAAATATAAGACATTCATTGAATGACAGTAACAAAGGGGTGATTTAGTCTTGATAGGATTTCCCCTCTGATATGGCATCAAACTGAGGGAGCAAACAACACAGAGCACAAGGCGGCCAATTTTCCTGCTACGCACTATACGGACAGATCTCGCTCTGCACTTGTGGGCGCTTGAAGGAATGTGTGAATCTGTAAGAGGCAGGCAAGATATTCTTCATGTCCTCGAGCTGAGATCTACAAGGTGCCTACACACATTTCCCACTACATACAAGTGCAACCCAAACGCAAACCAAGACATGAGCTGGTGGCATAATAATTACATGTACAGCAGTTAGATAAGACTGCGGAACGAGCGGGTTTGCAGAGGCACCCTTTCTTGTTAGCATCGTGGGAGAATGAGAGCACAGAGCACCACATGCAGGATAATTACCGTAACATCTATTAGAGCAACAATCATGCACACCTGACAGTTACAACAACTGCATGTTTTTGGCAACTCTACAAAAAGTAAGTTTAGGTATTTAATTGTTCAAAGCATTATGATATGGAAGGTAAACTGAGCTTTAAATAAATTAAGAAACTATAAGATATCATTAAGATTTGTGGGTTTAAATGACCAAAAACTGGGGAGTGATTTGCCCACACAGCTGTTTCTGTAAAACAAGATTCTAATTCCTACCAGGTCTTTACACATTTCAGAAATGTGACTAGTCTCGCTGTGTCTCCTCTGCACCGTCATTTCTCTGTTGTGTGTTTGTGCGTGAAAATTAGACAAACGAAAGCGCGATCAGAACGAACAAAGACAACAAAAAGAATCATGCAGAAAATGAGATGATAGGATCAGTGAACTTGGAAAACAGATTTATTTTGCCCACAGCTACTTCTCATGAGCCTGAGGTTCGGGGAACATCACCGTGACAACAGGATGTGGGCAGACATACCCTTGTTGGCTGTGTGGGCAGGAGTAGGGATGTGAGGAAGGGGGAGTTGCCGAAACAGGATGAGGCAGAGCAAGTAATGATTCGATGAGGAATATGAACGCTGAAGACGAAGCTGAGTTAATATTTATTTTAGCACTAATTGAACTGATTAGATTCACTACAAAAGACTGAATATATTTAGATACTGGTTTCTTTTTTGCTTGTAAATCATAAGCTCATTGACTGTGCAGACATGCAACATGCATACCAAAGCTAAGATGAAACTGATAACAAGTTTGGACACTACTGAGTGAGGCTGAAGGGACAACAGGGAGCACTGACGCCATGCTTTGGGCTATATTTAGCACCGACAGGCTACAGCAAGAAAGACTTGAATAAGTCAGTTGAGCACATCTTACTACAGAGGCTGCATGGTACTTCCCTGCAAAAACAAAACATCTATTCTGAAACTTGCTGTTATGAGCCTAGCAGCAGTCAAGTAAAATCAGCATTTAACCTTTGTTGGATCGACAACAACAGGGCAACACTGAAAGATCATCTTAGGTTGGTTGGTAAAACAGAGGCTTCTCATGCTGGAGACCAGATTGTGACCACACTGACCCTGAGTGTGTCAGTTCAGTGTCATGATGGTTGCAGCTTATCAGAAAATACTGAAATGATCAAGGAGGATTCTGCTAAAAAAAAAAAAAAACAATCTATGGACTGGTACAGAAATAATCACTCTCAATCCCTTACGACGCACTAGAGGTGTGTAGATGTGCACGTATCTGCAGACACCCTGCCCTCTGGCTGGAGAACTATCGCACAATATAAACATAAAAATGGATGCGGTTTATCAAAATCTGGGGTTTCCCACCATTGTAAGTGTTTTCCCCACCGAATGAAGAGAAACAAACTATGCTGCTTCTGTCTTCTGTGAGTTTTGTAAAGTAAAAAAAACATATATGTTTACAGATTCAAACTTCCAGGAACAATAATTCATGAGTGAAACATTGTTAGAGCACAAATGACACCTCTTTCATCCACTTGTAACGAAAGTAAAGCAAGTAACAATGTAACTTTCAAAGCTTTCACCCTCTGAACTGGAAAAATGACACCTGTCTGTAGGTACAGCTGGCTATGAGACAATTACGCAGGGACCATCTAAAAAGAACAACACTGAACAGAACAACAGCAACATTCAATAACTTCAATCTTATCTAGTGTAGTGTCGATAGATTCACTTCACACATCAGTGCTCTCCTGTTGGTTATAGTACAGCTCTTAGCTTGGATAAAACAGGGATACATTGAGAGGACAATTCACACTCTGCAGAATGAAAAAATAAAATACACACAGGGAGACAAAGGGTAGAGGTAGCACACAGATGACAGTCGAGCGTGCTGAGTTAAACGTTTTTACCTGTCTTTGGGCAGAAGTGGCCAGCTGAATCTGACAGAACTTCACAGCTTGGTCCAGAGCTACATCCTCATCAACCTGTGACAGGAGAACAGGCAGAACAAGGACATTAGGGCAGAGCAACAGCACTTCATATGTTCACGCTGACAGTAGCAGGTTATTATAGCAGTGTCAAATCTTTGCACACACATCTCTATATTCAGTAAAACTTCCTGATGCAACTGGAGCAGAGAGTGGATCACTGCTGATTCGTCATTCGACGTGACCTATCCTGTGTATGTCGCACTTTGCTAATTACTCACTACGTCTCAAAACCAGCGACAAATTCTTCTGATTGTGTGTCAGAGCCAGGCGGATGTCCTCCACGCTTCTGCCTGTGATCACAGCAGCGGTGAAGAAAGGCTCACATCAAGACCCAGTACAGCTAGTGGGTGTGTGAGAGTGGGTGAGCTTAGCTACAGGCCAGCATCGCACACTTAGCAGTAATCTTGTTCACACAGCTGTTATGTTCCCTCCAGCAGCCTGCTGTATGCAGGGGTTCAGGGAGCCCCAAATGGAGGGAGTTTTTTTTTTTTTTATTCACAACAGCCTCATTCTAGTTTTCAAATTACGCTGATTGTTAAATGGACTGAGTCAAGCCTCTGTGCATCAGAGAGGACGGCCCTCTGCTTTCAATTCATGTTGGGCTCACTGTAAACCTCCCTTGTCAAACCCCATTACAGTCGCCAGTGGTGACTTATCAATATGACATTATGATTTCCGTTAGAACGAGGCCATTTTCAGCAAGACATCTCTGTCACATTAATAAAACCATCTGCTTAATGTGACAGGACATGCTGCACTGCGATGGCAGGAAACGCTCTCAAGCATAGAATTCAGTGGCTCCGTTTTTTTTTTTTTCACCTTCAGAGGTGAAAGTTAAAAAAAAAGTCTGACTCTAAGTTGCAGAAGTAATAACAAAAACACAAACAAGAATGAAAAAGAAACTATACGTACATGCAGCTGCGCAAAGCAGCCGACCATAAAACCACAACGTGCCTGCAGTTTGTGCAAGTAGGTGCACAGTCAGAAGATGCTTCTGGAAAACCTCCAGGCATATTAATTGTATAACTCATTTGATGACGGGAAACATGTCATGGCTAGTTATGGCTACTCTCTCTTACGGGTGTGTCTGAGAAAATATTCGCTTTGTTGTCTCCTAAAGGAGAAAAAAAAAAAAAAGATATTGGCTGCCACTCAAGCACCTAAAGAAAACAAAACAACAAATGTTACAGAAGCTGGCCTATCTCCTCCGATTCCTCCTTCTCCTCCTCAGCTGTCCCTCGCCTACTGCCTTCCCACAACAGCTACAGCTCTCTGGCATTTCACAGCCAATGACATGGCAACTTCTGCAGGGCCAGCATTGATCTTCAACTCAATATGGCTGTATGAGCGGATGTGGGCTGTTCTGCACCTCCATCATCAATGTCACAGAAAGCACTGAAGTTAGAAGCTTTCAACGGAGTAACATTTGCTCAGAGAGGGAGAAAGGAACTTCTCACTTCTTTGACACTATGCAGGATGAGATTAACATAATGATTTACAGATATATGCAATTTAACAATACATGTGGTGTCAAGCCACATGTATTGTTAAATTGCATATATCTGTAAATTGCTTAACATTTTTCAGTGATTTGACAATCTAAATTTTTGCCTGCAATGCCACTATGCTATGCTGCTAATGCTCACATTAACTCTTACATGATTTAGGACCTGTGGTCAAAATTAATCTCAATCAATCACTGCAATTTTTAAATCTCGAGTAAGTAGTGATTAGATGCATCCATCTGATGAATTTAAGTGACAGTTCACAGCAGCTGCCCACGTACTCATGAGATCATGTATAGAATAAAAATCCCAGTTCATCTTAAAAATACCCAGTAGGGCTGCATTTAGACTCAGTGGCAGTTTCAGGAGTAAAAGCAGAAAAACCAAAGTCAAAGAGGTTGATTTTGGGTTAGCGAGAGTAAAAACACAACCGCACGTTATGAGCTGGATTTGTCACAGTGTTTGAAAACCGAAAGAGGGAAAGTCCCTATCATACAGTGGGTGTTGTGTTGCTAATTCAGTTAGCAGAGGGGTTTCCCAAGACCAATTTCTTTTAGGAGGGCTCATACCGGGTATGCATGACTTTGCAAAATAACAAAAAATCATAGCAGCATGTATTCACAACAATAATGTTATCAGTGTGTGCAGAGCAGAGCTATCTGACATGGCGCATATTAAGGAGGTTTACCTGTTTTATGAGCATATAAGTCTCTGACATGATCTTCTCAATGCGTCCCAGGTCGTAGGTCATGACTTTCTGGCCTTGCTGCCACACCCTGTAGGCATCAAGCAGTAACGTCTTTCCAGACTCCACATCCTCAAGAAGCTTTCTTTTCCTATTTGGCCTTCGTAATGACCCCTGATCATTCCCACTGGCTGCCACGGTGACCTTGGGTGCCGAGGCTTGGAGCTGCTGCTGCCTGGAACTGATACTTAGCTCCTCCAGAGACAGCTCTGGTGTCCGGCTGCTGTCAGTCACTTTCTGCTGAGGCTCCACGCCACTCAGGGAGGTCTCAGCCTCCGTCTGGCTGCCCTGAGAATCTGTGGTGGCGGTGGGCCTCCTCCAGTTGCCGGCATCCAGCTCCATGGGTTCCTCCGGCCCTGTTTTGTGCCCCTCACTCCCAGCAGTCTCCACCTTCCCAGGGTGGCTTTCCTGAACCTTACTCCCTTTATCTATGGAAGGTGGTGATGGGGTGAGTTGTGCCTGGGAGGCCTCCCTGGGCCCTGTGTCAGTGGCACAGGCTCCCTCTGTGAGCCCTGGCTTCTTAGGCAGTGCATGTTTGCTGTCCTCTGAACTGGGCCTGTTGGATGCGTCTGTTGTGGTCATCTCCCCCATGGAGGGCGCAGGCGCTTTGTGAAGCTGCTCAGACACCTGAAAGAGAACAGAACCTGTCAAAACACGAAGTGGGTGCATGCCAGACGTCTAAAACACAGAGCGTCTCTCAGCTCTTAGTGTGTGCGCAGAGTGATTTGTGCTTCCTTACCCCTGTGAGACTGTTCAGATTATCCTCCAGGACTTTTACAGTTAGGAAAAATGCTCTCTTGGCCAAAACCTGCCGATCAACATCCCGTAAATACTTCCTTCACAGAGGAGAAAGAAGTGAGAGGAGAGATGTCATGGAACAAATACATCATGCATAACAGAAACAGTAGTATCATACAAAGATGGTTCTTACTTTCCCTGGTCAGGGGTTCTCTGCAGCATGAAAGAGACTTTCAGCAGAGTATCGTGATCCTTAAGCTGAGACAGCACCTCCAGCAAGAGCACAATGGATCTGTTCATATGAGATGCAAAACTTCCTGGGCGATCTATCTCATCAACTGGAATACGCCAGATGCCCTGGAGATGCAAGAAAAGAGAAAGAGAAGCAGAATGTGGGGTTAAGTAAACAAAAACATTATGTTTCCAACAAACTGCAAGTGGAAAAAGACAGACTGTCAGTTCAACAGGAACTTTCTTTCAAAACACGCTTCAGTTGCAAAACATTATTCAAAATTGGGCAAAGAGGACAAATGGTGTCTAGGTGGAGCTGCCAACATGTAACTGGTTTCACGTTTGACAAGACAATGAGCCAACAAGCTAACTGATGAAATTCTGAAAGTTTGTGTTTGTGAGTGCTCTCCGCTGCTACTCCAGATTGTCAAAGGCCTATGGGGTGGTGCGACACACAGAAAAAACAGAGATGTGGAAAAAGTGAAGGGAAAGACAGTACAGGAGAATGCAAGAGAAATTAGTGGGAGTTAAAAACATGGCATTAAAAGAAGAAAGCCCTAATGAGGGGATGGAAAGGCGGCAGTAGAGATCTTGCAAACTGGCTGGACATGTAGGAGGTGGGGAGGGACAGATGGGGGCTTTCTCTCTGGGCACACATGATAGGCAGCCTCATTAGTGCTCAGTTCTGTCCAAGTAATGCAACAGACCAGCGGACCGGCTGCCAACAAACACAGTCCTCCTTTGCAGAACGCGTGATGAGGTGTTTTTTGATGGACGAGGCCACCTTTTCGGTGAGCACATGTCCTCTCAGCAGGTGAAACGAGGCGAGGTTCTGCACTCTGAAGCTACCGATGCGAGTGCAGATGGTAGCCTAGGCTGTGTGCGGTCGTAAAGCGCGTGGCACAGAGTGCAGCTTCTGGCCTCAGAAAATGTGTGTGAGACAAAACAAAGATGACCGTATATCAGGACGGAACAAAACAAATGAGATGGCTCTATCAGCTGCTGAAGGCACTGGGGAGCGGGGCGCTCCTCCTCACACACAGCTCCAGATTGTCAGATGACATTTTCAAAGCCACTGGAGGGGAACAAAGCAGGAAAGAAAGGCAAAATAAACCTAGCCAAACAAATCACATTCCTGAGGATGGATTTATAGGCTGCATCTAAAATATATAGAAATTCTGTGGGATCTTTGTTTAAGCCTTCCTTATCCAGGAGGTTGTTTTCTAGCTCATGAGGGTTAGTCAGTTTTTGTCGGTTGTAGTCTGTTCAAATGACTTTAAGAATAAATCTCTACAGCTCTGAAAGTTTATTAATCATTTCAATTATGATATTACAGATCCTAAATGATCCTGAAATGATCCTAATTCAGATCTAGTGGTCAACAAAAAGTTTGAGCCCATGGCTCCGACTCCAGTGTGAAAATGAGGAGATTTATTACAATATGATGCAATCAGGCAGGGCTTGGGAAGGTTTTAACCTTTCAATGCACAGATTACCAAAAGCCTGCAACAGGAGTGGGACAAGTAAGGGGGTGGGCTCCGCTCACTTAGAAAAACATCTCTAATGGAGGAGAGTTGTTCTTCATCAGAGAACCATCCAACCACAGCAAATCTGTTTAGGGAAAGCAGAGCCATGGCTTTACACAGATTATGCTGTAGCACAACAGCTAAAGCAGATTTGTAAGACTTTAACTGCAATGATTTTTTCTGTTTTTTGGTGAGAGAAAATATGACCGCTGCTTGATATCTGGAACTGGAACAACAGCTTTGGCACAGATGTAGCCAATACATCACCATCATCAGAGATTAAGATGCATAGCAAGCGAGGGATGAAACAGGAATGAATACACAACAAGAGAGTCCTTTTCTACAAAAGAAACCTGGTCTTTGTCCAGCCTTTCTTCAGGTTTCTTAGAACATGGTTTTGTTTGATAAAAGAGGACAAGGAGAATTTTTAGACAGTAGACATGTAACATCTTAATTATTATAAATAATGATTATTAATAATTTATTACAAACAGCAACACGATCAACCAGAAGAACTGCAAAAAGAAGATAAAGAGCAGGGACTACATACGGATAACCTCTACTTCCTCAAGTGATGACCTGAGCCAAAACAAAATGCTGGCTGTCTGCTGAACAACATGTGGAGAAAAACCATTGACCTAGCACCTCATCTACTTCATCTCCAAGTCTTAGTACACCATCAGTAACAGAAATGGCACAGACTCAAAACATGACCCAGGATCAAACTTCTCAGCTGCAGAATTTGCACATTGTGTCGATGTGCCTTGTAACAACCAGCACTACTAGTGAAGCTTACTAGTATCAACAATTTACTTGTTCTACATGCCAACCTCAACTTGACATTGTGTTTTTTTTTAATCCAAGAGGGCTGGTTTCCTGCAATCGCTACCAGCATTTGGTGGGCAGGTGGTGTAATCTTACATGACATTCTTCTCAACACCGGTGTATCTGACACAGGAGCTTTAAAAACACACTAAATATCACACAAACTCTCACTAAATGACACAGGAAAAATTAACACAAACTTGTGCTCGGTCTTGTTAGGGGGAAAGGGAGAAAGCGACTCACCATCACCAAAGAAAGCTACTCCACGGTGCCTGTGTTAGTTTTCTTTTGGACAGTTTCCTGCTGGCGGTGGCAGCACCAGCAGCCCTGGCAGCGCCTCCACCCTGAAAGAGGCTCACGCTCAGAGAGCAAGGGGTGGGCTGCATTTGGGTGCTAGGGCAGCGAGAGCTGCAGGAGAGAAGAGGGAAGCACAGCTGCACACGGCAGAGCAGGAACAGAAGAAGAGGGGAATTGCAGCTGCCTTGGCAAGAGGAGAAACAGCGCTGGAGTCAGGGCCTATAAGCTCAGTGTGCCACTGACAGACAAGCTGACTCGTTCCTCTCCTGCTTTCAAACCCTGCCATCTCAAAACAAAAACACCCACGCACTCTATCTCCGCTCTCCCCTGACCCCAGCCTGCTGGAGTTCTTCCCCCCCTCCTCCTTTGCTTTCTCTTGCACTATACACCACGTACAGCCAATCCTCGTAGGCCTTTGCCAGCCAATCTGCGGCAAGCGGAGAAACTCCCGCCCATTAGTGCACACCCACACAATACACACACAAACAGAGGAGTGAGAGAGAGAGAGTAATGAGGAAACAGAACGAGTGCAACAGAGAGAGCAGATGAGTAGAGCGAATAAGAGCCAGGGGGAGGGGTAGAGCGTGATCACCCTGAAGACGGAGCAACAGGAAAAGGACAAGAGAACATAAACTGAGTGAAAAATGAACTCAGTGCTACCACATCAATGTAGTGGGATGCACAGAGAGAGGCACACACCAAAAGTGGAATAAACATGAGCGAAAAAAGGACAGACTTGTAGAAGTACGCCCCCCATTAACCACAGAAAACACAGATTGAAGAACAGTGCTGCCTGAACAGATAAGATTGTCAACACACAGCCAGCCGTATGCTGACAAGAGCCCTCACCTTCTTCCTCTCCTCTCTTTCAACTCGGATCGTGTCTCCCCAGCTGGCCACCATAAACATGCTAAGCAAACACACCTTGTTTTTCCTGCTTCCTGTTGTGTGAGTGAGGTAAAAAAAAATGCTGAAAAAATGCTGAAGCTCAACTCAACACAGAGCAGATGAAAGGCAATGCAAAAACACTCTGGCAGCCAGACTTAACCCTCCAACATGCAAATCAAAATATCATCTTCTACAAAATGTGTTCATTTGGCCAATACTCCTCCCCTAAGAAAAGAAAAAAAGTTCTCCTGACTGGAGCTCCACCTACAGCACACTGCACAGCTGAACACACAAATGTTTGAGTCATGCATCAAACCAAGGCAAGCAATGGAAGTATAAATGTTCCCCAGAAGACAATCCTAACCTAACATAACAAGACACTGAGGAGTACCTATAAGCACAGTTTCATTCACGCAGTCTAATCAAACACGAGTGCTCGTTCTGAAAAGACAGTATCAGTTGAAAACATGTTCTCTCAAAAGTTACAAGACCGGGATGGATCTGGATTTTTATGAAATAGAGCAACAAGGACATCCATTTTCTCTGGAGCTTCGTAGAGAGCGAACGTGTGAGTGGGTGGAAGAATATGTAAGCTAGAGAGTGTGTGTGTGTGTGTGTGTGTGGTTAGGGGGAGGAGGAGGAGGAGGGAGGAGGCAACACCGTGCCTGAGTGAACACATAGGGACTCCTCACGATGAGCTTCACGATGAGCTGCCAGAGGGCCTGGCATTACAGCTCCATTATAACCGATACCATTAGATACAGACGTGATATTCTGTTACATGGGTATAATTGTGTTAATGAGTGCAATAATTTGCCCACAATGGTGACATTATTACAATGCAAGGTGATTACAATTTGCAATAGGTTGCCATGTCCATGTTACATTGCAATATCAGTATAATTTAAGAGGGAGTTATACCCCCAATATAGCCTTAAAATAGGTATTCCACATTTATTCACTGTTTTATAGAGATCTTTATTGCAGCTGGGACGAAGAAGAAAGAGTCTGAACCTCCATTACATGCACAATGGGTCATAAACTTACAAGCCGTCATTTAAAACACCAAAAGGCCAAATGTCAGTGTCAGCCTATCAATAATGTATCATAACAAAACACAATTTAAATTAATAATATTCCCAGAGTCACAAAAAATGGACAGGACTTAAGATAATTAATCAACATAAATCAAAATAAATAGGAAATACACGACTATTATTACTTTATTATAGGTGTGAAAGCGAACTAGCCCTCCTCAAAGCACGCTCGCCGACGACCACATTGATAAATTATGCAACACAGCCTCCTCTGGATCATTTCTAAACAGCAGTATATAGGTTAGTTTACGCAGGCCCCAGTTAATGTAACCCAGCCAAAGCAAAAGGGAAAGTGGGGCATGATGACCTACATTAGGGAGCCCAACATTCACCAACGGGCTCATTGAGGTGCGTGCTCAGATGCGAGTCAAGTCTCCTTGACATCAAGGTGCCATGCGTCGTGGCGTGTGTTTGATGTGATGGCCGCTGTCAATTTGTGGCTCTCATGCTGGTCGTTCTGTCACCGAAGGGATGACTCCAACGCATACAATACATTTATCATCGCTGACAGTGAGTGATTAGTTGGGCCAAGTGCAGCTGCCGACTGTCAGCTGAGACCGACTTGCCTGAAGTACACAGATTAGAAAAGCTGACTTGAAGGTTCAAAATACACTTCTACCTGGCAAAAACTATGCGCTGAACAATGCATTTTTATCCATCTATGTTTGGGGGAAAATAAAAACAAAAAAGAGAGAAAAACTCTGCCTTCACACTTATAGAGCTGACAAAATAAAGCATGAAAACACAGGCCATATCATGTGTTTCGGCAACTCTTTTGTTAATGTTCCAACTGCCCAGAGACTCAAGATTCAATGAAAACAGGCATGTTTGATTAATATTTAGAAAGGTTTGCACTGTCTTACGGTAGAGGGAGAGGGATGGCTTCACTTGAAGGGTACAGTAAAGCTCCAACAGTTGGTCTGCCAGGGTGGCAGGTTTGCCTCCAGAAGGGGCTCTGTGAGAACCCAGTGGGAGCCAGAGTGCCGCACAGCTCTCCTCCAGCTCAGACCTGGCCCACATCGCTTCCACAGTCTGTTACCAGAAGCCTTCTGGAGTCAGCATTTGACTCTACAGCTTACACCGACAGCGATGTCCAAAATAAAGTGCAGTGCCGAAATATGACCTGACAACTGACTGACAGGAGGTGCTGACATTCTGTATTATCTGCTCCATAACAGTGCACGCATTTAGGCGTTTGACAACCACGCGAGGAACAAATGCAAAAAGTAAGCCAATTTCTGCACATATTGAAAAGACATAATATCTGCCTCAAGTGAAAAGAGGTAAATAAACTGACATGCAGAACAGATGACAGATTCAGACAGTAATCTCCTCCACTGGAACCCAACAGAGGCCTTGTAATTCTGAGAGGCAGATAATTCAACAATCTCCCACTGTGGGGCTCCATTTATAGCAGCGCTTGTATCTGGTGATCCATATTTAGGCCTAATTTTTGTGCATCCAATTGAATTATGTGAATATTAAGTATGAAAAGGGTGAACCTAACTGTAGTACGCCAATCATTTGCTCACAGCAAAAACGCAGACAGCTCATTAGTCACAAACGTGAGTACACACTTCAGTGCTTCGCAGGTTCTTCCTCTGGGAGTCTCTATTAGCTACTACTGCGGAGTTCTGTATCATGACCAAGCTAGAGTAGAGTAAGAAGGCAGCATATACATGAGTACTTTATAACCAGGCACACTATTGTACCAATTGTGCTTCTGTCTGCATGTGGAAAGCAGGTATTCTCTAGGTTTACTGTAAGAAAACAAATACATAAACCATCTATTAGATGCGAAATGTGCATGTGTGCATTGATAAGCAGATATACAGCTGAAAAAGGTCAGTCAGTCCAATAAGATAATAACTTTTAACCAGTAACCATTAGCTTGGCCAATGTGATAATTTTACATCTGGAGTAACTTTAAAAACAAAAAAAACACAAAAAAAAAAACACACACACTGAGCTGACATCTATGTTTAACAGAAAAATACAATATATTACATCTCCGATAAGAATATCGGAGGTGAGCATCAGGTTATATTATAAGAGATCTGACCAAGTATCACTCTGTCTTTTGAAGGTGATATCTGGATAATTTTTGAAGGTTAACCAAAAAAAAAAACAACAAAAAAACAATGTACTTCCAAAAATGCTACAGCCTGAGTCAGCCAGTCTGTCTTTCTAAACTCAGCCATCCAGCAGTACAGACCAGAGATACCAGAGATTAAAGTGAAGCTATTTTAAAATGATCAGAACTGACTTTGCCAATACCTTAAATTGTACTATTATTCCATTTTTTTTTTAAATAATGCATTCATTTGGTTGAAATTTCCACTACATTCATTTGGCATTCCTGAATTTCAGCACATCTCTAACTCTGATTATGTCACAAGCCAGTCAAGCGAAATGTTTTACTTCTGCCTCATGTAAAGTGTGTTAATTGGATAATAATAGTTTGAGTTACTACAATGGAATGTCAATAAATCCAGCGATGACGGCAGTCTGCAAAACATTTTAAGCAATGTGTGGTGACATAATGACGTGGGAAAGGATGAAAAAACAACCAAGATGCAGGCATGTTGAACTCTGACTTACGTTGAACAGGTTTGTCTTGTTTCTTTCACAGAAAAGTCCTTGTGCTGGCATGTGCTTCAGCTGTTGCCATGGGACACTGCTTCCTAGCAACACATCTCGGGCCCACTGTAGGTTCTGTGGTGGGAAATAAATATATAAATAAAAGAAAAGGAAAAAACCCTGCATACATTTGAATGCACACTTTTGTACACATTCATACATGAACATACACACAGACACGCACACGACACAACAGAATCCCTAATGAAAATACCAAGAGGATACCCCCTCCTTCATCAGAGTAGACTGACAGAGGTGAAAAACAAACAGATGTGTCTTAGCATGCAGTATTTAATATCTGCTAAAAAAGAAAAGGAGAAAATTATGCTCATTTGCTATCAAGAAATGCAGACCTCTTTTCACAGCGTGATGACTCACATATCTACACCAGTGCCCTGTTTGAAAAGATAGCAAGCTAACGCCACTTCATGTTATCTTTTACAAACCCAGTAGCCTATAGCACGATATTACAGACTCCCTCTCCTTCCACCTTTGGAGTGAGGATAAGGATGGCTGGTCAGTGTGAGAGGAGCAGTGTTCCTGAGTACAAAAGGGGCACAGAGGCTTTTAACACTGGATATGTCGGGTCGTGAGGGCAGCTAAGCAACCTGTGTCAACAGCATCAACTGACACTGGCAGGGTGCATTTGCTTTCATCAAAGCTTCTGATAACTCCTATGGAGGCAGAAATGGAGGGAAACCTCACTACCCTTGTAAGCCTCAATCAAACATTATTATACAGGAATCTATATTAAACTTTTTAATTTTAGTGCTTGTGAATGTCAACTATAAAAATTCAAAAAAAGACCTTTCAGTAATTGTAAATACTGCTGGGTGCAAAAAAACCCAAGATGCTGCAAAGACAGTGCCCTGAGATCAAAACAAAAAATATAAAAGAGTGAGGACCTTTCCACGCCAGACTCACCCTTTATGAGTAGTAACAAAGGCTGAATTAAAAAGGTTCTACAAACGCGAGTGCTGACAGAAGGATGCCACCACAGTGAAGCTCAACGAAACCTCCCTGTGCCAAACTGGCTGAGAGAGCACTGCGCTACCACCCACACACACCTCTGCCCACAGAGCCTTATAGCCAACACAGGCTGCTTCAGCAAGTCGTGCTTCACTGCTGAGCTCACGATACCTCAAGACCCCCCCCAAAAAAAAAAATTAAATATCCACATCAGCTAAGATATAATTGTTACTGAAATAAGGAATACAAATGGTCATTTTGAGGAAATTATGAGCATTCTTTGCAAGCACCATCCTCTGTAAAAGTCACCATTAATGACAGAGAATACTGATTATAGGTGTACGGCTTAGCTCTAATGGATGACTTGGCCTTTGCTATGCAATGAGAACGACTGGTGTCATCAGTTAAGAGGGGCGGGCTGACCTGATGGGTCTTGCTGTTGGTGTAGAAAAAAGCCAGGCGGTAGAGGCTCTTGTAGTGCTGGGGGAAGCGGCTGAGGCACAGGAAGAGAGCACGGACGCACATCTCCACCAACATTCGCCTCTGGTCGGCACGCTCTGCAGGCAGCGCCTTGGGCACCTCAATCACTTCTGCGGGATGCTCTGGCTTCCTCTTTCCCTCACTGGCTGGGGTTTGAGGAGCGACCTGTTGAGAGGGCGCTGCCTTTGGAGGGGTGGCCGGGACGGGCAGAGGATGAGGACAAGGGTCCGCTGAGACCTTGGGGGCTGAAACCTCAGGGATTGTCACGACCACAGCTTCTATTACTTCCTGGATAACCTTTTCTTCTGTCTGGATGCTGGAATGCTCTCCATGTGATGCTGAAGTAGAATTTAAATCAAGCACTTCAGAACTCTGAACTCAAACTTTTGCATGTTAGTTTTTCTGATTACTTAATGTCGAACATGTAAACAAGACAGCATATTTCACTTTAAGTGTGCCCATTTAAATACTTCATACAATACAATACAATCAGTACAATCATTCAGGTAAACACCAGAAGTCCTCTGTCATTTTTCTGCATGTACCTGTGTCCTCAGATGCAGACTGCCCATCCTTCACAGGGGTTGTACTTTCTGATGACAATGAACTGGCTTTTCCAGAAACAGGTTTGTGGCTGCTGTCTTGTGAGCTGGCAGGATCTGTGAAGGCATCCTGGGTAGAGTTGGAGTCAGAGAGCATCACCACCTCACTGTCCTGACTGCGCTCTGCCAAAACAAAAAACACCATGGGTCATGCCGCCGGTTGCACGGACCCAGAAAAAAAATAAATAAATAAACAAAAATAAAAATGACTTCTGCCACTGTGTATATATGTATATAATAGATAAATACAAATAATGTAGAAGTGGGGTTTATGTACTTCTTTTTAAAAGATGGATTATGTGATGTTTTCATGAGGGACTATTTTTCATTGTTAATGAACTGAGATTACTTTATTATATGAATGTCAACCAATTAGTCAAAATATGTAATCGCATACTTTAACAGCATGCTGTGTAGGCCTTTTTCAAGCTGTTGGTCGGCGACTTGTTTTCAAATGCCAAACATCTACTGTTGTAATGTGGTGGGGGAAGAAAAAGTACAGTTATAAAACAAAAATAGGTCATGAGCCACAAATCCTTATTAGTGCGTCCCAAATGACACATTGTTAAAAAGGAGAGATGGTTTGTTTTTGAAAGTGGTCCAAAATCAAGATGCCAGCATTCCTCTTAATTGCTACGTTATGCAGCCTCAGCATAAAAAGGGTCCTTGGCAGGGAACTGTAAATAACACAATCAGAGGGGCAACAAGCTTTTGCTATTTCAGTGAATAATGCACACAAGGGACATTTCAAAAAGATTCACAGTCATGAGTTAACAGCAAAGTTACTCTGGTACTGTAAGCTTTGTGTAAACTGACATCTGTGTATTCAGTGCTTCCTACAATAATGCAATAATGCATCCACTTTGGATTAGAAACAGCCTCTTAAAGAGTTTGGTGGGTTTGAAGAGCAGTACCATTCAGGGAAGCCAGCCACATTGAAGACCTGGGCAGGCAGTAATCATGGTCAAACTCTGGGGAGGCTGTTGAAGATATGGGGAGCTGGTTTTAAAATATAATCAAGAAAAGCTGTATCTCTGTAATTTATATTTTTAAAAAATCTGTGCAATTTCCCATCATCATTTACCTTTCTTGACAACTGAGTACAGATTTAATGCCACTCCCCTTGAACATGTAGAACCTGATTTAGACACACAAATATTTAAGAGACAAAATATGCACTAAAACTGTTTTGATATTCAAAAGGTCTTACAATATTCAGTGTGTGAAGATTTCCCTCCTAAACTGAATAAAACATTTGATACAATCAATGTATAAAACTCAGAGCTGCTGCTTCAGCAATGCCATTAAGGCACATAACTGATCTCCTAATTTATTCTCAATATCATGGAAACATACCAAAAAAAGAAACAAAAAACAAAAAGAGGTTAAAAACCCAGAAAGAACAGAAAAGTTTTAAGTAAAGAGATCTTAATAAGAAGCATTTTTCCAAATGCAGATTAACTAAAGGCATGTCTGAATCAGGTCCTACAGTCTTGTCACCTTGATGTTTTGAAGAGTTTGAAGAGGGACTCAAGCCAGAAAAATTAGACACCTACAAGCAAACATGTGCATGGTGGGATATTTTCTGACTTCAGTCTCAGAGTTCTGTGCCAATAGCAGGCAAGCCACATTCTTCCTGATCTGGCATTTTCACACTAATTGGCCATAATTGGAAATTATATCCAATTAGTGGAAAATAGAAAACACATGAAACAGGCTTGATTTTTTAAAGATCTCCAGGGAGTTTGACTTTCTGTCTGATTAAGCCCACACCAAACTCAAATAAAATGTGACCACATGATACACCAGACAATTTTGTGAAATTGTGGTAAAGGCTGACATTGTCCAGTCGTGAAGACATTCACCCCATTAGAACTACATGCATATAAATGGCAAAGCAGGTGGTAAAAAGCAAGCAGGCAAAGAGGTAGCAGGCAGGTAGGTAGGTAGGAAGGAATCTGGAAAGGGTGACAAAACTGGCAACATGGGCAATATGGCTGCGTTATTTGCACATTCAAGCTAAACATGACACATGGGGTGGGTGAACAGATGCCACTGTTTTTGTCATATGGAAAGAATGGCCAGGACAGTTGTTTCCACACATCATTTCAGCTCCTGTTTCACAATAGCCTGCATAGAGTGAGCACACTAACTTGACCCTAACTACCGAACTTGACATCCAGACTGCTTTAACTTTACCAAATATGTGGCTGTTTTGTTGATTCTGATCTCTCTGTGACACAATAAAACACCACTAAAACTCTGTCAGACATATTTAAAGTGTCTTTTCTGACATTCAAACAAAGACCAGAATGACTGCAATACTGCAAGTACAAAGGCTGACATAAAAATGGTTAATGTGCATGATTAAAAAGGTTAGTTTTAATGTTCATTGTACACACACTGTGCTAAATGTACATGCTGAAAGCAATGATGTACATTTAACACATTATTGCACAGAACTGTCAAATCTGTTTCCCAAAAACACTAATTTTCTATTTTCATATCCATCTTCATGAGCAAATACAGAATATACTCTCATTGTAAACATTACTTCATCAGGTAATTTATTGAAATTAAAATCTATTTTGCATCAGAAACTTTCAAAGACATCTCCATGAAGGTTCAAAGCTGGACTTCAATCAACTGGATGTGATGTTTAAGTTTGAAAGTCCTTAGTAATTCAGTGGATTTATATGGTGAAAAGTTCATCCGTTGGTGTTTACATATTAACACCAATAACACCAAAATTAGATATCTTATTCAGAACAGTTGGGGTGATACACTGAAAACAGTCCTGTTGATCAGAACTGCCGCATCGAGTATCACATGTGTTCTAAACACATTAAACTTGTATTCTTAACAGGATAATAAAATGGTCTTATTTTAAGCATTTTTGAACTTTTGCTATGTGTCTTTGATTGTTTCTGATGCTGTTTGTATAATATGCTCTTGTGTGTGTCTGGCTTGTGTTTTTTTTGTGCGTCCTAGCTCCATTCTCATTTCCTCTGCTCTGCTCAGGGGTCTATTATTAAAGAAATCTTAATCTCAGTAAATCACCTGATTAAGAAAAGGTTAAATAATAAGTGAGGCGCTTGCAGATAAATGTGTAACCAAGACTTTGTTATTATTGCCAATGCACTGTGGATTAGCAGCTGAGATCTCTGACACTGCAAACCACTCTGTTTAACTGACTGTGCTAAACATACAGTGAAGCAACAATCAGGATCATTGAGAATTTGCAGCCTCTGTGTTGTTGTTACAATCGAGAGCAGCTGATTGCTAAAAAACACACAAGCCTGCAATATTGAACAGATGTCTCCATGATATTGGAGAGTTGAGGAAGTTACCACAAAGCAACACTTGTAAAATATTAGGAGAGGCAGGATGGCTGGTAAGGAAAGAAAATCAGACCAGCAATATAGCAGCAATTAGAAATAAGTGTTATTTCAGCACACACACACACATACAGATACTTACACACACAGGCCTTAACGCTCTCTGCAAAACTCTTCAAACACCGCTGCTTTGTCAGGCATGCAAATTTGTCAAATAATCAGTAGCCATATTGCCCATTTCACCACATCCCAATCACCCAGTGCATAGGGGCCATTGTAACTGAAACCAAAGCCATTTAAGCATGTGATTAGCAATCTGAGCACTCCCCAGTGGGCTTCCTGTCCCAGTACAGAAAGGGCAAAGAGCCCAACCCCAGAGGCAGTGTCTAGGACTGGGACTGTACCATCAGCCTGCTGCTCCTCATGCCGCTGCTGCTGCCACTGTTGCCGCCGGAGTGTTTTGCGTTTGGCGTAATCGTGGTCAAACGGCGTGGCCACGTAAGGAGGGGATGTCAGACCTGGAGTGGCAGCCGATGGAAGGGAGGAGCTGAGGGCGTTCGCTATGCAAACTGACGTGCAATTAAAGTCTTCATCCCCCAGTAAGGAGGGGGGTTTCTCCCTGCAATGAATAAAGAACAATGTTGAGAATCAATGTTCAGACATAGGATTGAATGATTTTTCAGAATTCCTGCTGAGTTGGACTTCTGTGCCTTACTTTTCATGGGACCTGGGCATGCTTGGCATACTCTTCTCTTCCCCCCTAGCAAATGGCCCGGTCGCAGCTTCAACCAGTAAATTGAACAAGAGCTCGTGTTCCAGATCAGGCTCATTAGATTCTAGTAGTTTTAGGATGGTGGCACTGAGACGGAAATGCAACTGGAAGAAAGAGTGAAGTCTTTAAATGTGACTGCAGCTGTGTTACATTATAACAATCAATGTGACACAACTAGAAAGTATGTGAGCTACCAGCCACAGGTAGTTTACCTCCAGAGCCTCCATGGCCAGGTCAGGAGGATTATGGTAATGGATTTTTCGGGGGTACCTGGCAGCTTCTTCATGCAGATAGTGTGCGGCCTATAAATATAAAGAGGAAAGACCAACGCAACATAATTATCTGGCAACATAAATTAACAAGAAAAATGGAAGGAAGGAGTGAAATTAGGAGACAGCTGTTTGTGCTGACATCAAGGCTCACTGCGTTCACACTGCTCATCCTCCACTGACCTCTGTGACACTGATTCATACAGGTCGATCTGACCCCTCTGATCTAATCAGAACAACAGAGCTATGACTCTCTCAATACATTGTTCTCTCTAAGAACAAGACATCTTGCGAGGGTGGAAGGGCAGCGATCTTTGTTTCTGTAGGCGGATTATGAAACAACTCCTGGGAGGGCACGAAAGCTGTCTGCAATCAGCTCGGTGCAGAATGGTTATTCCAACGAAGGACTGTATTTCACTGATTTTTATTATGATGACACTACATTTAGATTTGTAAGTCTCTGACTTCTATCATTTTTAAAAGAACCCAGAAATACTTGTTTTTGTTCAATCACTAGAGAAACTAGAGAGTCTGAAAAATCACTAAGAAAACAATATCTCAATAACAAAGTCATTACTAAATATATGAATTACTGACCACATTCCTAGCAGGTGAAAATTTCATCTGTACGCTGATGTTGTTTACCTTTTTATAAAACTGCAGATATTCCACTGGCATCTGTTTGCGTTTCTCTGCTATCTTCCCCAGCATGTAGTGAATGAGCCACTCTTCTTCATCACTGTCACACTCACAACGGGACGCTCCCTGGAAACACTGAAACGCCGTCTCCAACATGGAGTCTCTCCTGTCTTCCATCTGAAACACACACACACACACACACACACACACACACACACACACAGACACACACAGACACACAGACACACAGACACAGACACACAGACACAGACACAGACACACAGACACAGACACACAGTGGAGCCTTCATGAGTAATTTAGCTCAAGGCGACAGATCAATTTACTCTACAGTGAATTCACATGTGGAACAAGCATAAGTGACAGGATGTGACATCTGTTTAGGTCACACAGGGAACATATGACATAACAGCGGACCTGACATAAAATGGCAGGGAATACAAATGAACAATCAGATAACTCAACATGTTAACATGTGTCTCACCTGTTTAACCACCTCTGGGGGGAGCTCGCTGCACCACTGCTTAAGCTGCCGAGACGCAAACGAATGCAGCGCATATGATATGGTACCGTATTCGATCCACAGAGACAGGTTGGAGCTGTCTATCTCCAGGGCCCTCTTGAAACAGTTCAGCACTGCCTGGGAGTGTTTCCATATAGGAACATCACTTTTCAGCTCGTTGGAGTTGAGCTTTTCCTGTATGCGGCTGGCCCTAGCTAAAGCCATACCTGCCCAGGAATCAAACCTGAGGAAAGATGATGTTTCCAATAAAGTCATTGTAATATTGTAAAATATAAGTAAACAAACAGCATATTACAAATTTTCACCTTAAAAATGACTAAAAACCAAATATTTTGTACTGCTCGCTAGTATTGACACTTGTGTGGATAAATACCTGTTGGGACACACGCATATGTCATGCATGTAGAACTTGATGGCTTTGGACTGCTCCTTATTCTTGAAATGGTAATCAGCTAGCAGGTAGTAGATTTCATCAATGATGGGAGGAGCAGGAGCGCTACCCTCAGGAAGACACGGAGCCTTAAAGAGAGCAAGATTCAACATTTCCTTAATTACCACAATTCTCAGAAACAAACCTGTAAATGAAGTTACCAGAGTGACATGAAGGCAGAGCGAGACTAATAACTGTTCACCATGCCTGACTCACTGTTGTTCTGCACATTCAGCGCGTCCCACTGACTGACCTTTTCTGTCATGCCTTCAATGTAGGCTGCCACTTCATCCATAGTGAGGACGGGGGTGTCACTCGGGGGGGCGATGCCAGCAAACCTCCTCAGCAAATTGGCCAGTTCTGCAGACACTGTGCTCGTCTTATAGCTGTCAAACTCGGGCAGGGACTTTGGTTTGAAATACTGAAACATGAATAAGGCTTCACACCACAGCAGCTCAACCTGCAAATCACACATTCATTCCACGGGAAATATTAGTGTCAGTCCATTGTATTAGAGTGTAACACAAAGCACTACAGAAAATTAGCAGTATCAAGGTCTCCTGGGGACTATTTTGCAATGTGGTATTGTATAATTACTGTTAGAATGCCAGTCATCTAAATGCACTGATATACAACTATGGGAATGATACCCACCTGGTGGACGGACATGTGCATTACAAAAATACAAGAAACCAAGGGTGGTATCCACAAAGCTTTCCAGCACTGTGAGTCACCCTCGTGCTTAAATTCACACATAAGAGGTATGATATGGTGAGTTTCTTAGCAAGTAGAAAGGAGTTGAGACAGACAAAATTCTAAACAACAGCGAGTGAAGCGCTGCAGATCTGACAGCGCAGCTCGGTTGTTTGTGGTTGATCTGAATGTGCTCACACTTCTCAGTCAGTGAATTAATGCCATTATGCCATTAAAGCCATTTCACGGACTCAATTTATTTCAATGACACCAGACACGTGTACCTTGCAAGCCGTGAAAACAACATTAATGGATAAAGCTGACTTTTTCTGTGCTGTGAGGGTCACAGAGGGCATGTGTTTGCGTCACTGGCAGTCTGCTCCTCTTCAAACATGCAAGTTTGCCAATACAGGTGAGAAACCGTACCAATTAGTCAAAGGCTTGAGCCATTTTCACCACCTCTTCACTATTTCACCGCCTCTTCAACACCATTTTGGATTATCTAAATACCAGCTCAGCCACATTAGTGTTGCTTGTTTTACATTTTCAATTACATAATATATTGGTTAAAAATAGGAAAAACAACCTTAGCTGAGATTGACTTTTTGTACTACGGAACAAACTTTATAAACTTCAACAATATGCTATATTCAAAGAGACACGACCTGCGGAGATGAGTGGTCGTCAAGGTAGCGGGCCTTGCTCTTCTTGCTGGGGTAGGCATACAGGCAGAAAAAGCACTGTTCCAAGGCCATCTCCAACTCCTCTTTGTATGGATGAGAGTCATTGTTGGAAGAGGCCGCAAGCTCTTTTTCCAAAACTCGAACCTACACAAAACACAAGAACAAAGCTGTTAAACTGTTGAAACGGTCCATACAAATGTATTTAGTCATTTATGAAAGGCATATACACAAATTGTACATGAACTTATCACCCTGGTCAGAATACACTACGTGAAGTTCAAAGTGTGAAAACACACTTACATAGAACTTGAGGAGTGCACCGTCTGAGTTGCAGCACAAGGAGCGACGGCCAAGATACTCATGGGCTGTGTTGAGAAGCATCAGGGAGGAGGGCAGCATGGGAGTGTCTGAGTCATCTGAAAATGAGACTTGACGAGGTCACTCACAGCTGGCGAGGCATAAACACCAAGGGAAAACTAAAGGCACGAAAACAAGGAGTCAACAAACCTTCATCATCCCCAATAGACATATGCTGCCGAAGCATACAGTCAAACGCAGCCTCCTCGTGTTTGATAATGCGATACAGGATAATCCAAGGCAGGACCGAGAAGAAAAATGGCTCCTTGGGATCGTCGGAAATGTTCATGCTAAGATCAATCAGCTGAAAACACAACAACACACAATATATTAAATCCGCCGACGGCAAGCATCTTATCATAGCATATAGCTATTTAACTTTAGGAAGACCAGCGTCGTCTCTTTCTCACCTGAATTAGATTGTTTGCCAGTCGAGCCATACTAGAGAAGTGAGGGACATTGCTTAAAAGCTGTGAGTCTTTGGTGAAGCAGACCTCAATGCCATCCAGCAACTTTTGGATGGTGCTGACCCACTCTTCCTTACTAGGGGGGGAGCTGTTTGGAGCAGAGTTGAGCTGCTGGAGGGCTTCATTCAGAGCCAGCTCGCTATACTCCAAACACTGCTGGTAATCCTGCAGCTTCAACAGCGAGTTCTAGGCCAGAGAATTCAAATTCAGAAAAATGTCAAGCGTCACATATTTCAAAAGATATATAGATTCAATCGATAGTGTGGTTGCATATCTAACCTGCAGTAGCATTAGCTGAGCAGGCCGCTCCGGTGCTGAGCTCACAAACTCCAGAGGTTTGCTCCTGCTGCCATAATTAAGAGTGGGCTGCAGCAGACGCACAACAGACTCAAAGTCTGCAGATTCAAAGAGACGCTGGATCTCTTCCAAAGACTGACATCGCTCCAGTGACTTCAGTCTCTTGTCGATCTGTCCGCAGGGATAGAGGAAACACTGAAGAAACCTGCAGTCACAGCAACTAGAAACATCTATTATGCTACTTATATATCACACATTCTTTAATGGTTTCTCAAAGTATACCATCAAATAGCATGCTCTTTTCATAACATTACAAAAATTTCCTTTCTATAAAGTTAACTATATAATATATTGGAAATAAAGCCTTTATCAGTCGGCACACTGACCTCCTCCACAGAGATTGCTGCATCTACACGTAAGTTAGGCAGGCTGATGGTGTAATGTTTTCCTTCGGGAGTCTTTGGTTTGTTCTGCAACAGGCCTACACAGACATCATAGCTCTCCAGGGCCAATTCCATGTCTCCCTGACAAAGAACAAGAAAAACAGATTCAAAATTTACAATCTGTCCAACCTGAGTGGAGAGAAGTCAAGCAAAAACAAACAAAATATAGACTTTACCTGTAGGGCCAAGAACCGTGCCTTGAGCCAGTAGACACGCGCCATGACATCCTGCCAGTTGTCCTCAAACAGGTCTCGTTGGGACGAACCCAAGGCCAGGAGTAACAGATCACCTTGGAAGTGCTGGCCAGGGAATTCTGAGTCAGCCATGTCACTGCCGGGACCAATGCTGCTTCTTCTCGGAGACACTAGACAAGGTAAAAGTGTAAGCATGTTGCTCTCAGCAAATGACTTTGCAATATTTAACAAGTAGTGTATGCCACAATTTTTAAACTGTAACTGCAGTGCCCCCTTTAGGTCAAATCAGTCCATTTTTTTCAAATGCAAAAAAACAACAATGACATTTATTATATTGGTTTAGTCAAAATGTTGTCAAAGATGCTTGATATTTAGCAGACTGACAAACAGACATTTTACAATCAAAATGCTAATGAGGGTTTGCTCACTGGTACTTACAAGTCTTCCCTTTGTTGTGTAACCATTGTTCCAACTGCAACTCCATACAGCCTAAGCTCATTGCCAACATTTCCTGTAAATGTCACAGATGTAAAACACTTATTAATAGGTAATTGTGGGTGAAAATTATTATCAATGCTGATGAAAAACCATAGTCATATCCCTGGTTCCATTTTAAGAAAATGTAATTTCATTAGACCCCTGCAGGCCGTCCAGAAATATCTGAAGTATCTGGGACAACGCCAATGTTTTAATTTAACACAAAACAAAAATGACAAAGATTTGCAGTTTCATATCAAACTAAAGTGAAAATATTTAGATTATAATAATTGTTTTTAGCATTTTCATTAATTACATGTTGTACTGAGCGATATTCCTTATCTTATCTTATGCAATTTACATTTACCTTGATGTGCTGGTTGCTGCAGTCTCGGAGCAGAGGATTAGGCAGACCACTGCTGTGCTTCCTCCAGGTCTGATAGACCTCCAGGACAACAACAGACAGCCCCCGAGGCCACTGCTCTAGAATCTTCTGACCGACTGCTTTCAGATAGCGCATCATCAGGTCCAGTATACCACCATTGGTCATATTATTGAGCAGGAAAGTGTGGACATCTTGTTGTTCTACAGAGGGGAATATAGAGTTTAATATGACAGAAACATGGAACAACAGTGTGCTGCCGTTACTACATGACTACAATGACTACTTACCAGATTCCATGAATTCTACTGAGTCAACAGGCAAGCAATTCCCATGCAGAGGCTGCAAGTCCTCCTTCCCATCACACTGCGTCTCAAGATTACTCAGACTCTCATCGTCATTATCAGGATCAAACTTCTTCAGCCTAAAACAAACCAGCAAAACAGCTTTCAACAGAACTCGAGCAAGCTATGTATTTATATTTTGTTTTTTGGGTTTAGAGTAAGCTACCTGGAAGGTAGATATTTAAAAAGCAGTTCTTGAAAATCAATCTTCTCTTCCTTTTTGCATTTTGTGTTTCGAACACGAGCAGAGCGTCGCTTGGCCGTCTCCCCACTATCTTCCACCACACGTTTCCTTTTGGGAGCTTTCTTAACTTTATCTGTCAGTGAAACGTCCATTGCTGTAGCTGTGAACATACAGTAGGATAAGGAATATAACACTCATTCTTACAATACATTTGCCATAAAGTTGCATTTTCAAAAGCTAAGGAAGCAAAGCACAACTGATTATCATATGTACATGGACAAAAGAGAAATTTCTCATCTAACCGGCAGGGGGAGCAGAAGTTGTGATCTCCACTGTGGTCTGACTTTGGGTCATTTGAGGCTGAGCGCCGGGTAGTGGCAGAACTGCTGGCTCAGGGAGGGTCATTGGCGGCAGTGATGAGCTGGGGCTGCTGCTCAGCATGGTGGTCTGGCCCACACTGACAGGGCTGCTAGGTTGGGGGAGGTTCTGGAGGCAGTTTGGGTCACGGTACTCTGACAAGTCAATTCTGCGGCCAAGACTCGGGCGTGGTGGCTCACACGTGGTCTGATGTTTGTACATTGCAAGGAAGCTTTCACCCACATGCTTCCATCTGAGATGCAAAAACAACAGATCAGTAACATTAGCTCAAATTGTCCTTAAACAAGTTGCCACAGAGTCACAGACACACTGTCAGTCGAACTCAACCAAGAATGGTAAAGTATATTTTGTCTCTGCATGTTCTCACTTTTCAAGGAATTTAATTATTTGACTTATTTTCAAAATACGCCTTCAAACGTAAACTTAACCACACATGCAAGAAAAACAAGACAATTCACAGAGACGCTGCAGCACAGCACTCACGAGAAGCAGCAAATGGGCTGAATCAGGACAAGGTCAGGCTTTGGTTCGCAGTGAGAGAGAGCCTGTCTACGCCTCCGCATCTCCAGTGCCTCCTCCACAATGGATTCGCGTTCCTCCTTCTCCACTTCCACATAGTGAATAGACATATCACTGCAAATCAGGCACATAGCACAGAGATTACTTAGTGATGCAAAGATGTAGAGCTGCAGCTGCAGATGGAGGAATAATAAAAAGTGAGCTTCACCATTTCATGAACATCTGCATTGTGTCCCTTTTCAGACAAGGCTGCTCCTCAAAGATTTTCTCCTTCAGCACCAGGCCTTTAGTGTAACAATGATCCTTCTCTAGTGCTTTGGCAATGAAGTACAAACAGCCTGGAAAAGTGTTTGCAGATGACAGATAATTTTATTTCTGTACTTCAAAACTTCTGCTCTTGCACTGGTAATGACAGAGGATACAGAACAAAGAGCTTATGATTATGTATTACATACAGGTGTAGTCACTGAGAGTGTAGAGAATAGTTATGAGATTGTCCAGGCAGGGCCAGTGGTCTGCGTTACAGTGCAATCCCTCCTCAAAGGCGTGTCGAGCCAGAGGGATGCGCACCAGTCGCACAGCTACCTGACCGATTTTGTACCACATGTTGACATCAGTGGAATCCAACATGACCGCCTAAGAAGAGAGCACAGGAGAAAATAATAACACTCACCACAGTGTTACTCCTCTGCATTAAAGCTGCACAAAGCTGTGCAATGCCAAAAATGATAATGAACTGCTTTACCTCCAAATAAAACTCCATAGCATTCTCCAAGTCATCCCGCAATGCAGCCATACTAGCCAAGTTTTTAAAAGTAGAATATTTCAACATGAGTCCGGGATGCTTGAGACCAACTCCCTGATCATCCGAGGGCATGGCCTACAATAAAGGAGGATAGATCAAATTTGACATTAAACCGTGTAGTGCATATTAATCTTAAAGTCACTGAGCATTATGAATGATAGCACAGCTCCTGTTCCAGGTCAGGTCAAGATTTGTGCTACAACAAAGCTAGATTTTAAAGACATAAAATAAATTTATAATGTAAATGAATGTCACAATCACAGCACTTTAAATTAAACTTTTAGACATAAATGTTGAACAGCATTACACAAAAACTATTTGGTACTAGTAGACATTCACCGAATCAGCACAGAAGATGGCTAACAGGATCATTTATTAACTAGATTACAGAACTGATGAATGAACAAATGAATAAACTAGTGAATAATTAATTAACACATCCCTCAGTTTCACCATGACCAAAAAATTTTTTTTTTTTAAAGTCTGCTGGGCTGATGCAATGTGATATGAAATGCTAAAATACTTTTTGATTGGTCAGGATAAGAGTTATTTGCTAAATGTTACAAACATGAATTTTTGACAAATTATATTATTTCATTTAATAAATCCCAGCCATGTGTGCATATCACACTGAATTATGTTTGTACTGGAACAAGTGATAGTCCTGGCTCATTAAATTGAGTGTATCTGGTTTATTATGTGAGAGCATTAAGCTAATCTGTATGACATCCATAATACTCAGTATTTTAGGTGTTCTGTGCAAAAATAAAAACAAAGATGCTTTTTTGACAACCCTGACAGAGCTATAAGCTGTGTGATATTTTCTTTACCTCTTTGAGCAGTGGAGTTTTGAGAAGCTCATGATAGGCCTTGGCAGACTCCTCAAACCTGTCATGTTTTTGCAGATCTAAAGCTTTGTGGTATAAAGCAAACGCCTCTGCTTCCTGTGGACAGAAATAAAAGAACAATCAGACAACCCATTTAGATCTTCAGAGGAAAAAGACTGCGTCAGCGGATGACCTGATTGCTGATTCAACTGAAAAAACAACTGCACCTGAGCCTCTTTTGTTTGACTCTTGTTACTTCTCAAGGGGTCTTGAGACTCATCTGCAGCTGTCGAGGCAGCGTTCAGGGCTGCGATGCGAATCTGTAAGGAGCAACACATAAAAAGAGGCAACCCCTTTAGCAAGCAGATATATAACTGAGGTAGCAGCTAGTGAGAGCAAAATACTCTGCACAGCTGGATTGGCATAAAAAAAAAGCTACTGGAGGATGCACTCAAGAGTATAAAGCCTTACCATTGTAATATGTGGAAAGCAGACCCTCACGGTGTGCAGCTTCTGTATGGACCTGCAGACATGTAAGGACGAGGAGCAAAGAGAGGTGAATGACCACTGCAGTATGTGAACAAACATATTAAAAAAACATGATGCACCATGTCATGTACTTCTCTGGTCTCTAAAAGGTTTTATTGTCCATTCAGTCTGTGTAATGCTGAGTGTTTACGTGGGAGCTTCTCTGGCTAAATAAACCAGCCCGACAGAGAGAGAGATGAGCAGGACAACTCGGTGCATTCAGATGGCATCACTTCACACATAATGGAGAGCTGGTTAGCTTAGCTCTGCTGCAGCCTGTCCAGAGCAGGTGTGCAGCTTCCCTGGTGACAACACAACCAGTTGTTGTGTCCCACACTGACAGACGAGCACACTCGGCTCGCCAACACCTCGCATTAATGCCTCCTGTCGCCGATAGCAGCAGACACGTTAGCTAAGCTACGTGAGCTAATGTTAGCTAGTGTATCAGCATCCTTCACAAAGCGGGGCCACTTACCGTTCATTCCCGCGTTAACCGTGGATGTGTCGTCGCCGTGACTTTAACAGGGCAGCCTACACCGACAGACACCGCGGCCATGAGCGGACACAAAGCACAAAGCGAGTTTGAAACTTCATTTATTCATCATCCTTTGTTGACGTTAACGTCCGGGGCGACGCGTCACAGTCTGACGTTTGAGACCCGCCAATCAGTAAGGTCGTCA
>JBAJHX010000076.1:6015904-6030453 GCA_037176925.1 Amniataba percoides | reverse complement strand
ATCCTTTGTTGACGTTAACGTCCGGGGCGACGCGTCACAGTCTGACGTTTGAGACCCGCCAATCAGTAAGGTCGTCAGTCATTGGTCAATACGCTGTGGGCGTACTCGTGTGGCCAATCATGATATTGTGAGTGCTTTTCAATTCGGAATTACACAACTAACCCACTGAAGTAGTTATTGGGAATTTACAGACAAAATCAGCATGTGCTCGTGACAATTTGGAGAGTTATGAAGTCATGAAGTCTGAAAATTGTGTAAAAACATAGATCAATCCCCCTTTATTTATCTCACTCTCACCTCACCACACAATGGTAAATTTAATAAAGTTCAAATGCGATCAGATCTGCAGTCTAGTTTACACTCTATAAGGTTGTCTGGAGAATAATTCTGTTCAAACATGGAGAACTATTTAAGATAAAAAAAATAAATCATACCAGGAATCAATATTGATTCTTTTTTCTGTCTTTTTCTTTTTTTTTTTTTTTTACCTAAAGTAGTTCTACAACCTTTTCACAGAGTACAGACTTTGAGATACTAGGTCCATTAGCATTGCAGTTTATGTAGGACAGATCAGGGAATAACAAGGAATGACACACGTAAATGTTTTGTTTTTTTATCACCAGTCTGTCTAACTCTGTCATATGTATGTACCTTAGTCAGGATTTGTAACATTTGCCTGCATGGTAAATAGACAACCACCAGAGGGCAAACTTTTATTTTATAATCCTGTAAAACGTTTACTCTGAGATTGAGGTGGTGCTTTATAATCACAAGATGTTACAAACTGTCTGATCATTATCTGATTTGCTTTGCAGTCAGCTTACTGAGGCATTTTATTTAAGATATTTAAGTCACAATAATATCATCATTGATATTCTTTCTCATGCAGCAGACAGATGATGTGAAATGGTGCAAAGTAGTGTCACCTCCTGTAAAAGGTGCCTTTCTTCCCTTCTTCCATCACGCTATAGTTACATCACAGACACATTATGTCTTTGTCAGGATTAATGGTGGTAAATTGTACTTCTTCTGCAGTTTTCAGGAGTAACAGTATACTGTTTTTGTCCTCACTGACCCTGTCTGTTGCAGTCCCTTGTTGCTCCAACACTTATCCCCGCCCACTCCACCCCCCCCTCACTCATCCTCACCCCACCTCATCTCTCCCTTGGCTTAGACTGGCTGGCTGGCACCATTATCAATTCCTTCTGTCAGCATGCCTGCAAAAAATAGCTGACGTCACAGTCATTACTGGCTCTATAAAAGACAGGGTAATGCAGATTCAGGGTGCAGTCAACCCAGCTACATTCCTAGACGTAGCGCAGCCCGTCTCTCCAGTCATGACTTCCATCGGCTTTGACCCTTACTTCCCCTCTACTTACAAGAAGAGAGTAGTTGTACGCAGTGCAGGATATGGAGCTGGTGGAGGAATAGGCTCTAGGTCAGCCTACTTCAGCCATTCTGCCCCAGTAACTTCCTTTACATCTTCACGCAGAAGTTATCCAACACATGCCCGAGCTACGTCCAGCTACTCCTCTGTGCTTTCTGCTCCAGTGTCTGCAGCTGCTACTGAGCATCGTCTTGAACAAGCAGCCCAGGTGAGCTCTGAGTTCAAAACCATAAGAACTCAGGAGAAGGCCGAGCTGCAGGACCTGAATGACCGCTTTGCAAGCTTCATTGAGAAGGTCCATGACCTGGAGCAGCAAAACAAGTTGTTGGAGACGGAGCTCCTGCTACTCAGGCAGAGGCACACAGAGCCATCCAACCTTCGGGCTCTATATGAGCATGAGATCCGCCAACTTCATGCAGCTGTTGAAGAGGCCCGCCATGAGAAGCAAGCAACCCAAGACCACAGGGATGAGATGGAAGATGTACTAAGGAACCTTCAAAAGCGCTATGAAGACGAAGTGCTTGGCAGAGCTGAAGCTGAGGGCAGGCTCGTGGATGCGAGGAAGGGGGCAGATGAAGCTGCACTGGGCCGGGCTGAGCTCGAGAAAAGAGTCCGGACCCTGCTGGATGAGCTTGCCTTCCTGAAGCGCCTCTGTGAGAGCGAGATCGCGGAGCTGCAGGCCCAAATACAGTACAGTGCAGAGGTGTCTGTGGAGATGGAGATCGCCAAACCTGACCTATCTGCTGCTCTCCGTGACATCCGAGCCCAGTACGAGAAGCTGGCACAACACAACCTTCAGTCGGCCGAAGAGTGGTTCTGCAGCAAGATGAATGTGATGACAGTGGGTGCTGCTCGCAACACAAACACCGCACGTAATGCCAAAGATGAGGCTGAAGAATACTACAGGCTCCTCAAAGCCAAGACGCTGGAGATCGAAACCTGCCGCGAGATGAATCAGGCTCTGGAAAATCAATTGCAGGAAGTGGAGGAGAAACAGAGTGCTGAGATCTCTGCACTTCAGGTGAGGAACAGAATAATAACGAAATAAAAGAACAAGTGTATAACAAGTATTTTCCATGATTAAATTCATTTGAATAACACTCAAAATTATGTGAATTTAATCTTTCTTGGCAATTGAAGTGAGTCAATTTAGCCAAGATGCTGCTGTCATCCAGCCCATAAGATGCAACTAACATATTTCTTTATCTTCTCTGCGCAGGACACAATAAGTCAGCTGGAGGATGACTTGAGGGCAAACAAGAATGACATGGCTCGCTACTTGAAAGATTATCAGGACCTCCTGAATGTGAAGATGGCCTTGGATATTGAAATTGCAGCCTACAGGTCTCTAAGAGTGTCTCACCAGTGTTTTGTACATTGTGTTGTATTTGTGTGATTTCACTGAGTACCACCAACACCAGTAATTTAGCTTCTCAGTCACTTGTGATGTGTGTTTTCTATTGTTAGGAAGCTCCTTGAAGGAGAAGAGAACCGTTTAAGTGTGATGGGGCCAGGGTCTGTCTCCTCTTACTCCCAGTCCATGTACGCTGCACCCTCCTATGGAAGAACACCATTCACCATGCAGTCTCAGCTGAGCTCTGCAATTCCATATCTGCTGAGGTCCCGCTTGTACACTTCATCACTCTCCACAGAGGAGACAATATCCGCAAGCCAAGCGCAGCAGGCCGAGGCCACCCCTCCTGAAGAGGAGGAGGAAGAGCAGGTGGAAGAGGAAGAAAAGGAGGGAGGCGAGGAGGAGCAGGGAGAAGAGGAGGAGCAGGGAGAAGAGGAGGAACAGGGAGGAGAGGAAGAGGAAGAAGGAGAGGAAGAGGAGGGAGGAGAGGAGGAGGGGGAGGCAGAGGAAACTCAAGGACAAGAGGGTAAGGAAAAGGAGGGGGTGGAAGAAACAGAGGAGGAAAAACAAGAGGAGGGAGAGGAAAAAGCAGATGAAGAAGGTTAGTGTGGTCTTTTTCTTTAAATGAAATATAAATGTGTGCTGAAGTAAATAAATTGTCATTTCTATCCTTCATTGGTTTTGGAAGAGGGTGAGACCGAGGATGGAGAAAAAGAAGATGAGGAGGAAGCCGGAGACGAGAGCCCACCTCAAGAAGGAGAAGAGGCTGAGCAGAAAGAAGAGGAGGGTGATGAAGAAGGTGAGAAGGGGGAGGAAGAAACTGAAAAACAAGAGGAGGAGAAGGCTGGAGAGAAAAATGGTAAAAAAACAGATTAAATTTAAATGCTTTAAAAATAGCTGCTAGTGTTGTAGCTGAGGGATCCTCTCCAGTGCTCTATATGTACAGAGATATCTCTCTGATTTAAACCAAATAAAAAATCTGTTGAAATCAGAAGACAAGTCGAGTGACTCACAGCATGTATGCACACTGTACCAGCTAAGAAATGAAACAATAAAAGAAAAAAAACTTGTGAAAAAAAGATGAGGACAGGATGTGACAAGTGTCTGGAGTAGAAATTCTGCTTTGTCGAGATTTGTTCGCAAACACCTGTGTGCTTTATTCTTACCAATAAATGCCTGTACAACTGTCTGTATGTGCAATACCCAGTTTGAAATGCCTTACCAAAAGTCCTCAGAGTGTTTTAAGTCCATGATGTGCTGCATTGAACTCCAATAAAGCCTTGAAGCCTTGTCAACCTAGAGCTGGCCCCAGGCTTTTTATTTGTACAGTCGTAAGTCAAATCAAGTAATGTTTAGCAAAAATAAACACAGTATCAGAAAATCATATTCCATATTCTGTGACTCACTTTTACAAGCAAGAAGAGATAGGTATACTCAATAATTGGCCTATGGATTTTTTCATTCAAGGTTTAAAACAAAATGTTTGTTTCTCACTATAATGCTAATTTAGGGTTAATGAAAAAAGCACATAGACAGCAGCCAAAGAGACCTTGGTTCTATCCACATTGATGATTCAGTCCACAAGTGACTGGAGGAGAGCGCTGCAGCAAACCAGAAAAGTCAGCATGTCAGAGTTGTTTTAGGTTGTTTCATCAAAGAACTCCAAACCAACCTTTGAAATGTATAAAAAGATAACATATCAGACAGAACGAAATCACAGTGTATCAGACAGTTTTGGGCTTCACATTTTCAAACTGATCGGCAATAAAGCCTCATTACAAGTCCAGCATATAAGAAATGAGTTACAGTGAGGTTTGTGCCTTTATCTCAAGTCAGCAGGTCGTCTCTGTGTGATCAGTGAGCTGACACCGGTGTTTTTTTCCTGCTGCCTCACCCTCATCCACATCACTGTCCATAAATCAGGGTGTACTGAAACCTTTATGACTCAGCTAGTCTGCTGCACCAAAGAAGCTGGCCAAGTGTCAACTCACGCAGGACAGCAAGAGAGCACAATTTCATTATTTCAGTGGGGAGAGAGAGACAGAGGGAGAAAGAGATGAAGCAGAGAAATATCTCACTGCACTAAACCTTGACAGAGGACAGACTTTTTTCTTACCCAACAACGAGGTTGAGAGACCAGGGGCTTCCTTTAGGCATCTGCAAAGATGCAATCCCTATCCAACATGTTCCTATCACACAAATGAACTCCAAACACGCACATCCTCTCTGTTTTCTCCTCCCATACACAATCAGACAAACATCAGCAGGAGTGGATGTGCAGCAGGAGCCTCTCATTGATGTATCCGAAACGCATTTTAGAATATTGCGTTACCTTATAATTGCACATACACACATAATTTCACTTTCGGTGCATGTGCTACATGTTTCGCAGCATTTCATGTGGCAGAGCAATGCCCCAAACTGTGTGCAATCTCCTTCTCCTCTCCCACTCTATCCTCCTTGTCCTCAGTTTACCCTGCCCAGAGCTAAGCTACATTACCCTCCTCCTTCTGTTGCTACAGTAAGACTCGAGCCAGGTCCAAAGAAGCACTCAGTTTAATCATTAGAAATTCTACTTTGCAATGAATTTGGCTCTACTTACACACACCTCTCACCACTCAAAGAGATGGCAATACTGTAAATGTTTTCTTATTGATTAAAAGTACAATAATGATTTACCACTAGATGGGTTTTAATATACAAACAACCCTGCAGGCAGAATGCTGAAATGATGATGGAGCTCATCACAATGGATATGTTAAACCAGCAGCAGGATATATAGATACTCCCTCAGGTGCTCATATGTATCACTTGTGTCACTTACAGCAAGGGGAGGCTGTGTCTATGTGCTTGTGTATGCATGTGTCGGTTGGCAATTCTCCAGGCATGGCGGGACACAGATCCCCTGTAAACGTATCATATGAAAGCAAAGCTGTATTTTTTTTTATCACATTTCATCCTCAGATATTGAGTTTCATCTGTCACATTTGGGCTGTGAACAGACTGGTATATAAATCTTATAACTCCCGCTCCCTCTTGTGGGCAAACACTATGTCAGAGGGAGGGAGGCCCATTACCGATGCCCGCTGAGGTGTCCCAGACGTACCACCCTTTGATGAAAAACAAAGAGCTGCAGGTGAAGCAGGAGACATCAGCAACAGCCAGTTTCCTGTGAAACGGTGCAAAGAAAGAACTGTCAGTATTATAAAGTTACCTCAAAATATATATGATTGCTTTCAGTCTAAGGTTTTTGTGTTTGACACCTACATTCAGGATGACTGTAATATAACAGGGGACTTATTAAGTCAATAACATGTTCAGTCTCATTTTATGTCATGGTTTCACAAAGTTAAAACACCTTTTAGCATAATTTGAATTCACCAGCACACTGCATAAAGGCTGGCTTCGTCACAGAGGCATGAAGTATATCAGCTTTCTATTACAACAAATGCATATTACATTTCAGGAGGATACAGGATACAGTGATTTTGCTGATTTGGACTCTGTCAGAAATCTTATCTGCAAAACAGAGTGCAGCCACATTGGTTGTCATTTGGTTTTGTGCTCCGGCGGACATGATTACCTTTGCTTTTACAACCAAACTGATGCAGAGGTGAAACACTGCACCTTATTATACCCAGAATAAGCCACCTGCATTAGATAAATACATATTACCATTCAGTTAGTTATGGCTGAATTAATGCTCTCCACATCTTTGGAGAGATGATGCTTTCACCTCAACAGAGGCACCTGTCATCCTGATTATGTTTTTTAAATTCTAAGTGGGTGTGTGCACTCCTCTCAGACAGCTCAGGCCCCGGTGCAGACAGCGAGGGTGGTCACGCTGCAGTCTGCCTTTTTGGTTGTCACACAGCAACGCTTTGTCTTCATAAAGAAAAGAAAGTCTCAGATAAGAGTTGTGGCTCCCTCTGCTGATCTCAGAGAATCACTTAATTAAAAGGCTCAGTTGAACAAGCCTTCACATTGGCCTGGAAGACACAGACAGAGACTATTTCATTTAAAAATGTGGCACTCTCGCTCTAAAAATAGATTCTCGCTTCTGCTGGTGTACACATAGCTGCAGCTTTCAGATGGCCTTATGTACCCACTACAGGGGTACAAAGGATGCTTCACTGAGTCAGATGGAGACAAATGGGGGAGCCTCAGGGCACATCCTTTCTCATGCATCACCACCTGGAAATGAGATGTTAGACTTGTGGATATAAATGTGCTTACCCTAACTTACCTGCAGAAGACAGATTCTGCGATCACATGCATTAACACTGTATATTTCCTGTAGTCATTTCTTCAGCCTGGGCTGCCAGTGAATCCTTTCTTTGCAAAGCCTGTACCTTTCTAACACATGAGCAGAGTCAACATACAGGAGCTCATGGAGGTGACAGCTTACATCACACAGTGACCATGATGACACACTTGCAGGAGCTGCAAGTGCTGAAGAACATTGCTTTTCTAGCGCATTCTGAAAAAGAAGAACATTTTGGATATACATTCACTAAAGTCAACTGTGTATCAGCTTTTGCCTGAGGATGTTGGGCCATGTGCACAGATAGTGCATTGACCTATCTGCTACAGTATTACCTGATTGTGCTGCCAGACTGGTGGATTCTGAGGCCCAGTTTGCCTCTGGCGTCCAGCAGCCCTGGCATCGGACCCATAAATCCATTAGGCCTTTTGTCTGCTTTTATCTCTGGGATTGAACACCTCAGTGGGGGCTGTGGCCAGTGTTTAGAGCCCCACCACTCAAAAGCATCCAACACATTGTGGTCTCTTGCATCACAGAAATCACAGTTAACTGAGTTCAGTGATGTCAGTGGAGTCAAGTCAGGTCAAGCTTTATTTGAAAGGTACATTTCACACATATGCCTGTACAATGTGATTCATCTTTGTGCATCCTATATAAAACACATGCACACACACCACACAGGCACATGCTCTCAAGCACGTGTGCACACAGACACTATTGCAATGCTCCAGAGTGCAGGAATGTGAGAACATATGTGATGTTCTTTCAAGTGTCTGTCATGATAAATGTTCATTCATGGTGTGTCTGTTTGGCAACACACTGTGAAGCCCCTGGGCCAAGTAAACATACAGGGTACCCTTGTGTCAGGACACAAACAGCAGCTTTTTGATCACCAGTAACTACAGCCCACTCTCACCGGAATCGTCCTTCACTTTGATGCAGAAATTGAGCGCAATCTGTCTTTTTGTCCACCTGGTTTTATTTACCTCACACATCTGCACATGGTTGAATGATTGATTTCATTTTTCTCTTTTAGTTTAAAGCACCACCGCTAAAAACAGAGTGGAGATGTTTGAACAGAGAGAAGTCTGAGACATAAATCTGATTTGAGTTAGAAGATGAGAGGATCTCATGTGAAGACGCAGCCTGTCTACTCCCATTGCCTATGGAGCGCTCAACTCCACGTGAACTCTAGAGTTCAACTCTGCTTGTCAGGCTGTCACACACACTAATGCAAGACATGCACGCACACCCACACCCCTGTCTGAATCTGAAGGTTTCTCAGGGGGGAGGGATTAAGCAATAGTTAAATGGGGGCACATATTTAAACTTAACATGCCACAACAAAATGTATCGCAATTGTGAGTTTTTGTCAGACCAGCTGCCATACTGTATGCAATAGCACAAAGCAGTCAGGGGATGGCAACCTTGCATTCCTTTTTGCAGATTTGATTGTTTTTAACTTTCAATAGCATTTCCTCACAGGTGATAGGAGTAGAGAACAATGTTCTTCCAGTAGAACGGAGGAGGTGAAGAAGACATGAGCAGATTCAAAGTCCCCTTACAATAAATTCAAATCCTCAGCAGGCACCTACAGCTCAGCCAGAAATAGGTCACAATAATCATGTGTAACAGCTCTCGTCGTAACCTTGGAATTTCTGCATATAGCTGGAAAAACAAGTTTCTAGTATGTGATTTTCAGGTTGGGCTCAGTCAATGTGTTTGAATCCTTTAGCCGTGTAAGATTTGATAAGCATGCAAGAGAATGAAAATACAACGCTGACAAAAAAAACACTTAGCAGATTCTGTAGCTGTGTTTTAATATTATTTGATAGGAAGAGGCAACAATTCACAAAAGTTATTATCTGTCAAATGTTATTATGTTATAAACTCATGTTTTCTTGATTGCAGCCAGTAAATAGCCCCTCAAAATGCTGTTTTGCCGTTGCCAAATATTCATTAGCTTTGTCCTTTGCAAAAATAAGAAGAATCAGTAATAGCTTTCAATCAGATGGTGGTGTGCAGCGTTGCTGCTAATTCACCTCACGCTGTGTTTTAAAGCAGCCACATTACAATGGATAAAAAATGGACATCACCCCGTCAGAGGGAACAACAAAAGCACTGGATGGCTGAACATTATTGACAGCACCATTTGGCTGACCAGTGGCAGCAGAAACACACACACACACACACACACACACACACGATGGGCAAACAAAGGGCTAAGTGGGCTACCAGATTTCAGCCAGCAGCTGTAAATTACTTGACTGGGCAGGGAAGGAGGGCGGTGGGCGTCAATCATGACACTCAGGCCATGCTGAAATGCCATTCAGTGCAAATTCAACACAACTGCTTGGGCCATACCTCCATATGCTTTTCTAAAGACGCAACAGCGATGCTTTTAGGTAATATTGTGTCCCTCTGCTCCATTCATGCTCACTCTGAAGCCACCAGGCCTGCCTCGAGTCGGCCACTGTGAGCGGCAGCAGCAGCAGTGTGGAGTTTTGCCATCCAATCTCACTTCCAATTAAAAACAATAACCTGGTGATCATTTATTTATGGCACACCAGTGATTAATGAATAACTCTGCTTTCAATTAATTATCAGCCCCCCCTTCCCCTATCTGGATTGTCATGTTGTGGACCACTGACTCTCAAAACTGAACCATCAGGAGTCCTTGGAGCAAAGGGAGTTATAGTCCTCATTATAACACCCCCCTCACTCCTCCACCCATTATCCTGAATTCAATTTAGGCTCATTTGAGGAGTGATGAGGAAGTGTTAGTTATCGATTGGCTGCTGTCTGGGCCCAAAATAGCTTCAAGGTTGCAGGAGAGGGGGAGCCCTGTTTGAGACTTGTACTTAGTATTTACATGTGTTTTTTGTTTCTTCTTGTTGTTGTTGTGTTTGGGGGGTTGTAGTTTGGGAGCCTCCCGGTTTACGCCCCCTCCCTCCCTCCCTCTCTCTCTCTCTCTCTCTCCCCTCCCCGCTCTCACAAGTCATGATGGCGGAACTGTAAAGTTGCGGGACGAGCAGGAGCAGCGCGCCGCCCGTCCTCCTCCTCCTCCTCCTCCTGCGGACTGTACATATTTATTTCACTCGGCCGGCTTCACGCCTTTCCCAGCACGCAATGACCCGCTGGATACCCACTAAAAAAGAGAAGTACGGAGTCGGTAAGTCCTCGTAAAAAGAAAAAAATGTCGCAACGTGCGTATTTTTTTTCTCGCTCGCCGAGTGAATTCAAACTTCACCCCAAGAGGAAGGTGGGCTCCGAAGTTTGGGAAAGTTTAGCGGCGACTTAAGTTGCTACTTGTCGGGTGTGGACACTGTAGCCAAGCTGTGGAGAGGGGGGAGGGGGGGGGGTGAAACTTTTCAGTAGTTTCAAGGAGCTCGATATTCGCCCTTTTTGTCGCGGTAAGAAATAACTGTCCATAAGAGGTGGCGAGGAGGAGGAGAGAGAGAAAAAAAGAAAAGAAACATTGGAAAGAAGCCAAAGAGTTCAATGGGCATGCCAGCCTTTCCTGCGCTTAATCTCACCGAGCTGCCTCGTTGGAAGTTACCTGTGAACTTAAATGGAGCCTCGTTTCGCTGCGAGGTCCCTCGGAGCCCCCCGGGGCCCCGCATGGGAGCCACTGCTCTGTGCTGTATGCATGGCAGATAAGAGGGAACATTTGCATACACGCTGGCTACACTCACACAGGGCTTAGCTGTGAGTCTTTAAAGGCTTTCTGTGTTGAGCTTTTGTTTGGCCTGCTGTGGTTTACAGTCATGTGTGGTCCTGTTACGTGTGTGTGTGTGTGTGTGTGGGATGGGGCATGCATGTTCCTGCTATCAGGTAGTCCTCCACACCCTCAAAGCAAATCAGCACATCCAATAGTCGGAGACATTCCTGATGACTTTATAGCCAGCACAGGTTGTTTGGTCATTGGTTCCCGGACTGACTCACTCCACTCAGTCTGAGCTTAAAGCTGCAGAAACATTTTTCTTTTTACAAACAGTGTTTCCTGGTGTGCAACAGATGTGCTCCACAGGAGGAAAAAAAACCTGCATGTAGGCACAGTGGGAACGCCTGTTGCGTGTGTGTCAGTCAGAGACCGGGTCTGGAAACGGCTCGACTTTCTCACCTGGATCCTCTCGACTGATTTTGTGTGACGCGGTGTTGTGTGCTCTCTTGTTGTTTTTAACCCACTAGTTCAGGTGTGTATGGGGTGATCTGTAGCACCAACACACGCTCCACCCCCTATCTTGGTTACATCTGACCTTGTCTTAGCAGTTTGCATTGAGGAATTTCTTGCGTTAATCCGTTTAGGTCCCTGTGTGGTGCTCAAAACTGTTGCTCTCTGATTGTGCAGGCGGTGCCATTCTCCTGCCACTCGACACAGAAACGGAGCAGGAGTCACTAACTTAATCCTTAAAATGCCATCGGACCCTGTACAAGGTCTTACATTTTTAATCCGATTAGTCAACCCAGGCTGTGCCAAAATACAGGCAACTACATTTTGGGATGAAAGAAGACATCGCAACGTTTCTGATAATATCAGTAATATCATGCTAGCTAGCAGGGGAATGTGGATAATATGGGGTTTAAGATATCACGTTCTTAAATGGTGAATTTGTGACACCATCATAATAGGATCGCTTCCTAATTTTTACATCCTGAAGATAAGCGCTGCACTAGAGACTTAAAGGAACCAGTGAAATTGGCAGATGAAGAACATATTCACTCCCTGGTGAGTTTAATTTATTACACCTGTTTTTTTATATTATTTGCATCCGTAATGACATCCTGTGGCTTTATTGGGTTTCGGGGCATGGTCTCATCAGTGAGCGGTCCACTAAGTCCTTACCACTTACTTGTAATAGAGCTGGCCATTTTTACGTCAACTTCCATGAACAGCACATTACACACTGTGGTCAACTGGTGCGGTCACTGAATAATTGTTATAGAAGAAGTCAATGTGGAAGTCCAGTTCTACACATCAAAATATGCAGGTCTGTCATTGTACTATTGCACATGTGAAAGGATTTAAAGCCTTTTGTGGCTCTTCTTGTGGCTGAAACCTGATAAACTGTCTCACATGATGTCACTTGAGTCAGTGTTAGTCAGTGCTGAAGATAATGATAAAAAAGATGGATGTATGCAGTTAAAAAGAAATCAGCTAACAGACCTCTGTGGGTTGAGCTGAGCTTGAGACTAGCAGGTCAATTACACCAGTTTAAATCACCCGATTCTCCAGTCAAACTGGCAGGAGTTGAGTTGGATTGGATTGTGGGTAATGTAGGTGCCAATTGGTGATCAGATTGTATATACATGATTAAATGGGTGATCAACATTTTTCCCCCATACTGATATCAGGGCAGTTTAACTAACTTACCATCAGAACTAAGATGTTAAAAAAAAAACTGTAGAATTGTTGCCATGCTGCATTTAGAGACGTTTCTGGTGGAGCGGCACGCTGAGTCCCAGGACGAGTGACATGTGAATTTTAAATCTTTGATTACAGAACAGTTTGCTGTCTCTTTTCCATGGATCTGACACCTCACATCTCCATTCTCCATTTGCCTGCTTGCCAAAACTTTGTTCTGCTCTCCATCAGAGTAGTTAATGTTATGAGCTTAAAGATTTTCATAAATGTATTTTAAGTTTGCTCTGATAGTGTCACACTGAGCATATACACACAGACTTTTAAAAGGGAGCTGTTGTTTGAATAAATGAGACATTGCTATTAAGTATATTTAAACATGGCATGTTTAAAATAAAATGATCACACTCTTTTATAAATCACCTTACAATCTGATGATCTGATTGGTGACATCAAGCAACTGTATTTGGACGATATGCAAATAGGGCCAATCCTGATTTAACTCTAGAGGTTGCAGGTTTTATGACCAAGAACAAGTAGATTATAAAAGACATCCGGTTCTGCTGCAGCAATGTTGACCAACAGCATTAGAGGAGTCTGTTAATAAATCTGTTTTAAATACCCATTTTCATAGAAATATGGAAACATTTTCAATATATAGTTGTTATAACACCACCCTCTGGAGTTTAAATGTTGTTAAATGTGTGTTATATATGTTTAATGATGATGTACTAATAATGATTACCGTAAGCACAACCAGAATTCATACATAAGGCGCACCGGATTAAAAAGCGCACTGTAGAGTTTTGAGAAAATTTAAGGATTTAAGTGCGCCTTATAGTCCGAAAAAATACGGTATAATGCTTCAGAACTGCTTATAAGCAACGCTGCTGCTTCATGTAATTATTTATTATATTTATTTTCTTTGGGGAACTGGCAGTCAGGCCAGTGCAATCGTAAACACTGACTAATGCTTGCACTCTCTGCTCCGGGTTTCAAGTACTTGGCCACAACTTCTGCTTTGTGACATTATGTAATAAATAACTAATACATTTCCTTGAAATGATGAATAGCTCAGAGTTGTTTACTCTTGAGGTGTAACATGCTGCGTGGGTGTCTTATTTGGAAAACAAATTTAAAGCTGCTGTCATTTGCAGCCTCCATAGATAATAATCCATACATCCCTCTTTTTTGAAATCTTGCAATGTCAAACCTGATTGCTGCCGCTGAGAGTGTCGACCTTGTTTTCAGCTTTGATGGACTGACCAGATGGTCGGTCAGTCGTGACTTTTAAAACTTAGATGCCATTTCAGAGCCAGTCTTTAAGAACCTGGTGAAAGACTTTGCGTTTTTTTTTCTTTTTCAGATAAGAGAATGGTAATTATCTATCTGTTAAATGTTGCAGCAGGGTTTTTTTTAAAACTATAATTAAAAGATGAGCCCGCATTGGTCTAATTGTATCCTTTTTTTGTGGTAGTAGCTTTGTACTTGAGAATTAACTTTTTGATTTATAGATAACCTATGAGGACTTATTAGCTGGTGCGCAGATCGTTTCTGGCTGTCTAGACAGTAGACGGGAGGGCTTTTCTACTGAGGTCTTTATGTTTTGAAACGTCCTGCCTGAGGAGAATTGGCTCAAAAACAAACTATAATAGACTTGCTTTTACCTAATGGCTTTTTGTAAAGACACTGTATCCCTCCCTACTTGGGTAGCACTAAAAATGATCGTTGAATGTAAGTTTTATAAGAGATACGATACTTCTTTGAATAGTGGCTTACTGATTTTATTTAATACTTCTGTTCTTCATTAATTTAAAACTAAAATACCATTTTTTTCATTGTTTTTAATATGAAAGCCATATATAGAAAATGTTTTGCTTACAAGCAGTACTGTATAAGTGAAAATTGTGATTTTCTTTTTAAATTAGAGTCTATTTGTGCAGCACAGCTTATGTCTGCTCCATTACTGGCTTCAGCATTTCATTTCTTTCATGTATTAGATTGAAGGGTTTTCTTGCAGAGAATCAGAATGAGTCAGTGGACCTATTTTCTTGTGCAATTGTATGTTTGAGGGTTGGTTGTTAGACTCTATCTTGCATCACCTTTGTGTGTGTGTGTGTGTGTGTGTGTGTGTGTGTGTGTGTGTGTGTGTGTGTGTGTATATATATATATATATATATAT
>JBAJHX010000076.1:5960423-6015804 GCA_037176925.1 Amniataba percoides | reverse complement strand
GTGTGTGTGTGTGTGTGTGTGTGTGTGTGTGTGTGTGTGTGTGTGTGTGTGTGTATATATATATATATATACATATATATATATGTCTCTTCACTCATTCTTCACTCATTTCACTCATTTTGGTGCGTTATTATGGCTTGGTATAGTTGTTTATATTCAACTTCCACACCCAGTGAATGATGAGAACAATAGATTCTCATTGAATTGTGTTAAGTCTGATGAGCTGCCAGCAGCTACTCAAACTGCTCAGCCGTGGTGTTCTTTAATTGTTGGCTAATCCACTTCTGTGATAGATCATTTAGAGTGAATCAGGCTGACTTTGATTTTTAAAATTAGCATGCACATTAACTTGAACCTACGCAGACAGGAGTTTTATCGGAGCAGCTACAGGCTCAGTATTTCAAGTTTAACAGGAAGATGGTGTCTCAGGGTTGTACAGATGAGCTCTGCTGCCAAAGCCCAGACTGTTGCCTTTTAGTTTAGACAGTGTGGCATCACAACACGCTCAACCGGGTTCCAGCCACTGGCACGCTGCCACGCTGTTGCCAGGCCCGGACACTGTGTCGAGTTGGTGAATGGGCCATTGTCACTCTCGGCATGACCAGAGGCAGATGTCATTTCTTCAGAGCACGTTTCATTCGATATTGTTCTGACTGCGCAAATAATTTCCTGGTGGGGAAAAAACTTTTTCAAGAGGATGCACAGTGTGTAAGGAGCTTCTTTTTAAATAAAACAGCACAGCCGTGTTCCAGTGTTGGCCCTGAAGGCCTGAGCTGTTTGTTCATATTTATGGTGTGTTTGGTCAGAATAGATACCAAAATTCAAATTTGGATTTTAAGGGGGGCAGTAAGAAATGAGCCATTAGTATTGCATTGTTTACACATTTAACAGTAAACACATTTAAGCTTCAGTATTTCTTTTTCTTTTCAATGACTGGTCTTACAGTAAGGTGTGATTCACATGAACCTCTGCTGGTTTTACCATAACAGCATAACTCGTCTTTTTTTAAGAGCTCATGGGCTGGTTACTCAAACACAGACTGAGACTAGCCTTGAAAACTGGCTTCCCGTGGAGATGTTTTGTCTGGGCCAATGTGCTTTATAGAAACCTGGAAAAATCTATCATTGGGAAGGAAGTCATGGAGAGAAAGGGGTCGTCTCATTCAGTCAAGTCAAGTTTTGGTATTCAGACTGAGGTGTGATAAGCTGAGCCAGTTGAAGCGTGCTGTGAAATCTAGCCTCCAGCAACAAGCATTATCACCATGCAGGTCAGGGCAGAGCTCTGCTCATAGTTCCTCTATCTCACTACGAGAATGAGTGGCTGCGCGCTATTGCAGCTCCCTCAAGTCATGACAAAGACCTTTGCTACAGTGTTGTTTGTCAAGGTCTCTCTTTTGCAATGTCTGTATGGCTCTGCCTGTGTTCATGCATGCAGGCCGTCTGAGTTTGCGCACAAAGATCACTCTTGTGTGATCCCTCCCATACGTGTCCTGGTTAGAGAGTTACAAAGGGAAAACAGGAGTTGCCTCCAGGAAAGCTGTTAGGTTAATAAACTGAGTGCAGGGAAGGGCAGGGCTCGCAGGTGAGCCAGCTGGCAGAATCACAACCTGCAGAGTGTAACCACTGACCAAAGGCCACAGTGCTGTGATGATATCAGGAATACAGAGGATGTGAAGCCATCGCCTTTTTAGCTTTTTGACACTGAAGCTACCTGCTGCAGCAACAGTCTCATTACTGGAAAGTTAAGCGCAGCCTCAGGGCATCCGTTTCAATTAAGAATCATTAAAATGCTTTAAAGTTTTGAGTCGCACTGTTCTGCTGCACAAATACACAGCCTGCTGTTAGAAAAGCACCAAAATGGGAAATAAATCAAAGATCAAGATCCTCCATGCTGGTGACTCCCAAGTTATGCACAAGGAGGTTGAATTGGTTTCCTTTTCCTCGGAGAAACTGCAACTCTCTGATCCAGAACTTTTTTCTCAGACTTGCTCCTCTGTGCAGTGAGAGATTGAAAAGGGATTTGGGGTATTTCTTAAACCACTGGACCTTGAGAACGAACAAAACTCGTCAGCGAAAGTGTCCCACGAAATCTTTTCTTTGTTAAGAGTTTTTATTGATTTTTGTGTGTTTTTTTTCTCATAATGAGACAGTCCTGCTTTGTCTTTCAGCAATCTACAATTATGATCCCAGGGGCGAGCAGGAGCTGTGTCTACAGGTGGGGGACACTGTGCACATACTTGAGAAATTGGAAGGTGAGTGAGCCTGAACGAGCAACAGGCTCAAACACATCTCTCTTCTCCTTCTCTAAAGCAAGCTGGCACAGGAACTTAAGTGAAATGTTGAACTAACACAGCACTCAATATACCAGGCATAATAATGTGCATAATATGAGTACACCACATTGTCCTCCTGACAGGATGGACTGTCATCACTCTCATTTCATCCACTGCTTCTAACTCACTAATATGTTTCTTAATTACTTTTTTTTCCCTCAGGCTGGTATAGAGGCTACACACTACGCAAGAAATCACAGAAGGTAAAGGCATCATTAGCGCCATATTATCCTATAGCCAGTGCTATGATGTGCATATATATACACATTTACTGTGTATATTTATATTGATATTACCTCATTGTTTCCTCAGGGCATATTCCCAGCATCCTACATCCACTTAAAGGAGGCTACAGTCGAAGGAATAGGGTGGGATCACATATCAGTAAACATGTCATTGTGACGATAATCCACTTTGCTTTTGGTTTGCCGCCCTCCCTTCTCATTTGCCAATAACATAGCAGTACACTTGTAATTATCATAAGTGAGGATTCAGTAATGCTTTTCTTGGCTGTGTAGGGAAACCATCCAACTATTTATCATGTATAGAAATGCACTTGAGTCCGTCCAAATTATATGACATGATCTGTGAGTGATGAGCCACTTTTCCAATATCTTATTATTCTCTTCTTGTGGCTGGTAGCCAGCAGGAAATAATTATTCCAGCCGATTTGCCCCTGGTGCAGGAGCTCGGGGCTACTCTGAGAGAATGGGCACAAATATGGCACAAGCTCTACGTGGTATGTATGGATTGCCTCTCTTTTATCAGCCCCTCTGTCTTGTACATCTCGCTGATTTACAGCACTTTGACTAATGTTTGTTTCCCGCCTCTCACCTCATACTTCATACGTGTTTTTCTGACAGGCGAACAAGACAGCCCTGTTCAGGGGTGTCCAGCAGATGGCCTACAGCCTCATCGAATATCGATCACAGATAGTGTCCGGAACGCTGCCTAAGGATGACCTTGTGGAGCTCAGAAAGAAAGTCACAGCAAAGATTGATTATGGAAACCGGTATGAATCCTGCTGCCACAATGAATTGCCTTGTGAAATAAAACATCATTGTAAAGTTTTATTTGCTCAAGTCACGGCTCTAAGATTGTCTCTCTGAACGCTGTTTGATCCTCTGTGTTGCTCAGGATTCTAGGTTTGGACCTGGTGGTGCGAGATGAAGCAGGAAACACCCTGGATCCTGACCAGACCAGCACGGTCAGTCTGTTCCGGGCTCACGAGACCGCCTCCCGAAGTGTCGATGACAGGATACAAGAAGAGAAGGCATGATTTTGATTTTGTACATATCATCAGTCCCTTTTTCCTTATCAGCTGTCCATTTCAAATAACATCTTTGAACATTTTGCTCCCTGGTGCATGGCTTTTCTGCAGACGCGGCTACAAAACCTGGAAATGAGACGTCAGACCCTGTTTAGTACGGTGCACACGTACAGTCTACTCATGAACTTGAAGAACTTTGTATGCAACATTGGAGAAGATGCTGAGCTGCTCATGTCTCTGTATGACCCTGACCAGTCTGAATTTATCAGGTTCGCTTCTCACTTTTATCTTAATAAAGTATCAAGCTGAGATTATCTGTCAATTTGGGTTTATTTATATGTTGTGCGATGATTTCAGCTGCAACCAGCAGGTAATTTAAGTTGTTGTTATTGTAGGTTCTGCTGCATTGGTCTTTTGATCTAAAACAAATTCCAACTCTATGAAGGGCCGCAGGGTGCAGAATTACATTTTTGAAGCTAGCAAGCAGGAACTGTTTATAATGTGTGTTGACAAGTCAAAAATGTCCTCTATAGGAAAGTTATATAGGGATCTTGCATTGTTACATTTAAAAATGTACACTTTCTTGACACTTTGGATAATATCTGATAAGACAGTGACTTAGAGCTTTTTATGTTAGTTACTTTCACATTTTTCTCTTTCTCCAGATGCCTTTGACAATGTGATATCTAACTGTGATTCTTATTCATATTCGTGCAGCGAGAACTTCCTGGTGCGCTGGGACAGTATGGGGATGCCTAAAGAAATTGAAAAACTCAACAACCTGCCAGCGCTATTCACGGTAAGTGAATCCCAACCCACTGACTGTATTCCCTCTGCTGCGGATTTAAACAGTCCAAATGCTGCCTGGAATCTGTGACAAAGAAGTCAATTTGCTTCCTGGATCGCTCCTAATTTGCCCAAAGTTTCACAGAATGGCTCACATTCACAGCACATCTTTGAAATTTGAATACATTTGCTTCAATTATATTGCTGCTGTTTATGTTAATGACAGTCACCAGTTCCTCGTCACTGTGTTAATCTGCATGTGTGCCAACAGGAATTAGTGGTTCAGAATGTGATAAAACCACATTCATCAAAGCTTAGAGCATAAATATTTTTTTTTACTGTGGTTACTTCCTCAAATCACACAAGTTAAAACTCCTGTGTCTTAAAAACCATCCTCAAAAATAAATGTATAAAGATCCTGGAAAGGTGACATCTTTGAGGGTTTTATTGCATGCTTTCATCCTGAAATATTTGCCATCTGGTCTGCAGCTCTGTCCATATAAATGCTCTCAGGCTAGTGATACTTACAGGCCAGTGCCTATTGTATATAATGCACCTTATAACTCGGTGTGCCATGATAAATCATCCTTATGGTTGTCCTTTGTCTGTAGGACCTTAGCAGCAGTGACTTGATGAGGCAGAGACTCTTCCTGGTGTGTCAGATCATCAGAGTGGGAAGCATGGAGCTCAAAGAGGGCAAGAAACACACCGGAGGACTGAGGAGACCATTTGGTGTGGCTGGTGAGCTGCTTTTCAAATGTCCTAATATTTGTTAAAACCACAGAGGGGAAAAAAAGCCACTCCTCTCTGGTGCTTCACTTGCATGAATAGTTCTGTCGAGGTGTGGAGATGAAGGATCCGTGCCCAAATGAAACGGGAACACCTGCTTCCTGACCTAGAAAATGCCTCCGCTCTGCCTTGGCAAAGGAGTCGGTGGAAATTGGTTTAGCACCCGACTTTTTGTTTTTGGCCAGATGATTAGTGGATTTGATGAGAAATTGTTTCCTCTGCTGTTCCGGCAAATGGACTGAAACCAGAGTCAGAAAGAACATTTAACTCAGAAGTCACATTATTCTTGGCCAGGAAAAAAAAAGTCACTTCAGAAAAAGAGCTGGGTGGAATGAACAGTTTAGAGACGTTCTCAAGCTGAAGATCAAGAACCCTCAATCTGTTTTTCTATGCTTGCATTCTGCCATGCCAGGCAACAGGTGAGCGAGAACCAACACATGGCTCAGCTTCTGTTTTAAAAGTACAAAATGCAGTTAATTAACTTTTAAAACTATTAGAAATAGGAGATTGCTCTTTAGCAGTTGTTTTTGCAACAACTTAAAAACTGCGTTGCATCTGGTGAATTAGATTATCCTTGACAACCGTCTGCTGCCTTACTGTGATGCTGCCTTTTTCATTGCAGTGATGGACATTACGGATATCGCCCATGGCAAAACAGACGATGAGGACAAACAGCATTTCATCCCTTTTCAGCAGTGAGTCTTTCGTTATTGTCACACTTTGTACATTATACAGTCAATGCGCTCAACCGTGTTTTGTAATGGTACCCCGTCAAGCACGAAAAATGTGAAGGAATTGGAAAAGGACGCGAGTTATATTTGCTTACTGTGTTCCATCACACTGTTTCAAGGAGGCAATTCACCTTCTCCTGTGTTGCATTTCAAGGACGAATATAAAATGTTTTTGCAATCCTGAGTTTTAGCTCTTCTGAAAGACGAGCTTCAAGGCCACGTTCTCACAGCAGCCGCACAATGGGGGGGTGAGGACGATAATACGTTCACAGGGATCCTAGATGGAGGAGCCCCAAAAATATCTTGACTGATTCTTGACATCTAAGCCAACATTTTCTAAGGTTTAACCTCCATTTGTCTCTTCTCAGTGTCACAATCCACTGTGTGTCTTCTTGAGAAAGTACTGAGAGAAAACATGGGGTAGAGTCGTTTTTGGGACTCATCAAGTGTTTGGAACATTACTTAAAACAAACATGTGAAAGACACTTTTTTAAGCATGGTTTCTGTTTTCACATGTGTGATGTTTCCTAGATATGCAGTTGTCTGCTCTTCAATAAATGCTATTTCACTACGTGCGCTCTTTACAAACAACAAATTGCACCGCAGGATATTTAAATTCTCCAGCCTTGACAAATGAATTTATATTTCATCAACACTGAGTGACTCATTTTCTGCTGTTAATCATGAATTGGATAATTCCAAATTATTAATGAAAAGGTCATGTTAAATGAATTTCCCAATGGTCAGTGAAAATTGTTTTTTTTTGCCCAAGATTGTGAAATAACACTAATAATAAAAACAGAAATAACACCTATATTTTATTGGACTTTTTCAGTTGATTAAGCCGATTTTCTGTAATGCTGTTGTAGATCCCAAAACATTAAATGAAATAACCATCAATCCATGCAGGTCAGCACAACATTTAATTCCTGCAAAAGCTGTCAAAACATGTAACTGATGAGGCAGATGTATATAATATCATCAGCAAGTTCATTAAAGTGCCCTTTTGTCACTGCTTAAACAGTCAATAATGTCCACTGACGCTCTGTTTCTATGTTTTATTTCTCATTTAGTCTCATTTATAGTAGGCCACATAGTGAAATTCAATTTCTACTACAGTAAACTGAATGATGATTCATCAAAAATCAAATGCTGGTTTCAACACTCTGTCAATCTTCACTGCTATCCACAGAAAGGTCTGCACAGCAACAGTAAACAGTAAAGAAGATACATCAATATGACAGGTTAATGCAGCATCAGCAACGATAGACTGTGACTGGCTACAGCATCTCACCCACCTCACATCTGATATTTACTCTTGTATTACACATAAAACCTTTTTGGCCCTACATGTCTATGCTGTGTTTTGTATCTGACTTTTTATCAATTAACTGTATGTTTTTAGACTAAACAGACACATAATCTTGTACTTTATGAAGCTCTCTATAGCACTAGTGATGTGTTACTTATGGTTGTCAGTGCGGTGAGGGGAGGGATAATGGTGCGTCTGGTGAAGAGATCTGGAAAGCCTCAAGTTGCCTTTGCAGCTTTTCTGTCCATTTGTTTGTCACCTGTCAGAGATGCTGGCAGCTGAATTTTCTTACACTCAACCCGATGCTTCTCCCCCAGGATAGCCATGGAAACCTACATCCGCCAGAGGCAGCTCATCATGTCTCCACTCATCCCGTCTCGAGTCATAGGCGAGAACGAGCCGCTCACTGCCGTCTTCAACAAAGTCATTGCCACGCGGGAGGTCAATCACAAAGGCCAGGGTAAAATGAAGTGCTCACAGACAGTGTCCTCTCCTGTGATTTCAGAAGGTCACTCTAAATTGACCTTTATGTTTTGAGGGAAATAAATGATGTGTGAGGGGTCTAAAGGATGTGTCCTTTCGGTGTCCACTTCATTGAATTTCTTTACATGTTTGCTTGCAGGGCTGTTTGTGACCCTGAAGCTCCTCCCAGGGGATCTCGCCCAAGTCAGGAAAGACTACTCCCACTTTGTGGACCGCAGCACAGCCATCGTCAGGAAAATGGGCTTTCCAGAAATCATCCTCCCAGGTGAATTGAAGCCTTTGTTGCCGGGCACTGCTCTGCATATGCCATGGTCATGTTCATTTTAATTGCTTACAGAGCTGTGAGTAGTTTTCATGAATTCTCAGCACATCCACCTGATCATCTGTTGTCCTTTCTCCAGGAAATGTGAGGAATGATATTTACGTAACCTTGCTGCAGGGAGAGTTTGACCGTGGTAAAAAGAAGACCCCAAAAAACGTAGAGGTCATACTGAGTGTGCATGATGATGAAGGCAATCCCATGGAGGTAAAACAGACCAGCGAGTCTGACAAATTCTTTTTCTTTTCTAATTAAGCTTTATGGTAGTGGCTATGTGTACCTTCTGATAATGACTCTGCTGTAAACATAGTACTTTTGAGCTCTATGGACAGCAAAGTGAGGTGCTTAATCTACCATTCAGGTCCCAGTAAATTCATTGTCCCCAAATAATGAAGCCTCCTGACTTTGGTGATCCCCTGACTTTTCCTTTAGCTTTTCTGTGAGGTTAAATGTTTTGTCTGATACTTTGGTTTATGGCTCAATCCCTGCAAAACTGCTGGTGTTCCCATCCACCTCAGCTGTATGCTGTGTTTAGTGTTGCTAATGTTAGCATATAGCTTAATACAGCCTCAAACGCATCAACGAGCAAAATTATTTTCCTTCCTATTGTATATTAATTTATCTTACTATCATGTTAACTCATCTCCATCCTTCAATTTCTATAGAAAGCAATATTTCCCGGGGCTGGTTACGATGGTATCACAGAGTACAAGTCTGTCATCTACTACCAAGTGAAGCAGCCTTGTTGGAATGAAACAGTGAAGGTAAGCTCATGTCAAGGACCTTTGTGTGCAGCTCTGCGCCTCAAACACAATATCTCATGTTCCCTAATTAGTTTTTCAAATGGATTTACTGTAGCTCAATACAATGAAATAATCTTCGAGGAAAGATATCGGCACGGAATGTGCTTCTCCAACAAATCTCCCGCCAGATAGCATTTGTTCCATATGCAGAATCCTCTTTTCACACGAAAGAGTTTTCTTTTCTTCCCTCCCTGCAAGGTGACTATTCCCATTGAAGACGTGTGCCGCTGTCACCTGAGGGTGATGTTTCGACACAGATCCTCCCAGGACTGTGAGTGACTGTACCTAATTTGTATGACAAACACCCACATGTAATCCTGCCACCATGTTAAATACAGCTTATGCTCCTGTGTATCCTTCAGCAAGGGACAAATCGGAGAAGCCCTTTGGGATGGCCTTTGTCCGGCTCATGAGAGGAGACGGGACCACACTAAAAGATGGCAGGCATGAACTTATTGTCTATAAGGTATTGTTGCAGGAATGCGGTTTTGTATGAAATTTAATTCACTGTGCTTGTCTGTAAAATACGCAGGAGATTGTTTTTATCTAATTACACAAAAACCTGTGTCTTGAATAGCTGACAGTGGGTAGATGGATTATGCACGAATCCCCCCTCAATCAATAAATATGAAATTAGATCTCCATCGATCAATATGCTTCATGATTCATTCCTTATTTTATGATTTTCCTAGGTTGATGTGAAAAAGGCAGAGGATGCAAAGGTTTATCTCACCTTGCCAGCGACTTGGGCAGAAGTGGAAGAAAAGGAGAAGCAAACAGGGAAGCAGTTTCACCATTCAGGAGTGATACCTGTGACTAAAGACAGCTTCCAGATCGCCTCGCTCACCTGCTCCACTAAACTCACTCAGAACGGTACTGCGGGGCACAGATTCTATTTTTCCCAATCTTCCAACCTCCAGCTCTATGATAATTAAAAGATGTCCTGTCACAAGTCATCTTTAAGAAATGAAGCAGATTATACTGCGGATAGAGGTGCCACTGTCATTTCCTCCCCCCAGATTGCCTTGAAATTAATTAAGCGGATCCGTGTTGCTAATATTTTGCTGATGTGTTGATGCTGATTGATGTAGATCTAATTAGGTTTATATTGAAATTCCAGGCTTTTAACACAATTATCCTAACTGATGTTGCAACAGGGAAGGTGCTGCCCCTGCTTAATGTATTTGCGTATGTCTGTCTTAATGTTTTTCCAGTGGATTTACTCGGCCTGTTGAACTGGAGGTCTAACCCTGAGGATCTGGAAGAGATTCTGCAGAGACTCATGGAGGTAGAGGGAGGAGAGATTGTCAAGGTGAGTTCTTTTTGGGTCACAAATGCTGCACTAAATATGTAATGGGCTGCTATGTTTTATAGACGTTGTGTAATGTCCTTTTTAATGGCACTTTTGTAACAAGTTTCTGTTTTATGCACAGTTTCTCCAGGACACCCTCGATGCCCTGTTCAGCATCATGATGGAGACCTCAGAAAAGGACACCTATGACACCCTGGTGTTCAACGCCCTGGTCAGTTATTTGGGTGATAATGTTGGGTTATAACGTTTAACCACACAGTATCCACTGTCAGTGAGACAATGTCAACAACAACATGTCAGTTTCTCAGTTAAGTTCATATCTAAAATATTGAAAAAAAGAATATATATTATATTTCCCATTACTCCTCCTTCAAAATAAATGTCACCTGTGTTGCCAGTATCCCCCATCAGAAGTTCTTCTTAGGTTGTCGAACACTGTCACAAACTCCTTTCCTACGGAAAAAATACAGAGCACAAGTTATACAGGATGTGGTTTCATGAAAATGTTAAGGATTGTAACTTTAAAGAATTACAAGTAAAAAAAAAAGTTGGGAACCAATGATATTCAAACTATGTATGTACCTTCAACTTAAGACATGGTTCTCATTTCGTTTCCTCCTTTTTGTTTACAACCAGGTATTTATAATCACACTTATTGGCGACATCAAATTCCAGCATTTCAACCCTGTCCTGGAAACCTACATCAACAAGCACTTCAGTGCCACTTTGGCTTACATGTGAGTCTCCAGTCTATGTTTCCCACCTTTGATTACTTACGCCCCCACACGCTGTTTATTTTTAGTGCTTCTTTTGCTCTTCTTCTCCACCCACATCCAAATTACCAGCAGACCTTGATGCCTGACTCATTCACTTTCTCAGGAAGCTAACCAGAGTGCTTAACTACTACGTGGGCCATGCTGAGGAGCCCCTCCTGACCGAGAGGCTCTACACAGCACTCAAAGCTCTCAAGTACCTGTTCAGGTTTATTGTGCAGTCCCGGGTCCTCTATCTCAGGTATCAGAACCGCCGCCATGCAAATATCCACTTCACTTCCATTTTCCAAGGACTTCCTGTAATGCAATGCTTGACCTTGATTTTCAGATTTTACGGGAACAGTGAAGATGGGGATGCCTTCTTCAACTCCATTCGCACCCTTTTCCTGTCTTTCAACACCCTCATGGACAGACCACTGGACGAGGCAGTCAAAATAAAGGTACGCTGAAGAAGAATTATTAACATTTCTGGTAGCTGTTTTATGTAACTGAAATTCAGGTGGAAACCTTTTAAAATGTCACCATTATTTTTTTTAGCTTGAAAATAAAACTAAAACGCAGCTGGTCAGGCTGTATGAAGATGTTGCTTTAATTGTCAGTCGCAGCAATTTTCAGTGGTCCGTGTAAATGACTGTAGTAATCCAGCTGTGAAAATGTGTTACACTGTGATGGACAAGTTATGGAAAAGTTTTACAAATTAACAGCAAAATAAATGTGTGCTCACTGTTGGTACTCTCAGTATGGTGAGGAAAAGCTCTGGTAAAAAGCTTGTTTTACCAGAGAGTGAATAACACCCTCACGCTTCTGCCTGATGAGACCTGCTTCTTTGCTTTTGCAGGGGGCAATATTGAAATACCTCCCCAGCATCATTAATGACATCCAGACTGTGTTTGATCCCGTGGAGCTCAGGTAACTCTCCCGAGGGTTCGCACAGCAGGAAATGATAATTGCCTGTCTCAGTGCAAATTATCACATTTACTTCTGAGTAAAAGAAGCGTTATTCTCGGTTCTTGGTGCTGTAAAATCAACCTGTCATGTGTGTTGCTCATTAGTCCTCAGTGACAATAATTACTAGATGTGAAATGTGAATGGCGTTAAAATTGTCACAGCTGCTCTTTTGGCTCTTTTCTTTCACTCTCTTTTCAGTGTTCTCCTAGCGAAGTTCATTGAGAGCATTCCTGACTCCCAGCTTGTGCGTCAGAAACTGGGCTGCATGTGTAAAATGGTGGAGAGTGACCTTTTCAGGCAGCCAGGTAGGATTCCTCGAGGCTTGAAAACCACATAATGACTTTTCACACAAGATGAAGGGAGGAAAAAAAAACAATTACACCAACATTCACGTTTGTCAAGTCAGCTCCATTAAAAGGAAATGTGCTGTGTGATCCTATGAGCCCTTTATTCTGCTCCACCGCCGCAGATTGTCGAGATGTGCTTTTGCCACTTGTTACTGACCAGCTGAGTGGGCAGCTGGATGACCACTCTTGTAAACCCGACCACGAAGCCTGCGCCCAACTGCTCAGCACGGTGTTGGACAACCTGGACCGCAAGGACGTGGTGAGTAGTCCGAATTTACTTTTGGGCACACTATATTTGTATGATTAAAGGACAGAAGCACAGAGATTGTAGTGAAAAAAAATCCAGTCCGAATGGGATTTTCTGTACAAGTGACAAGTGCAAAATGAGTCTCCCCACCCCCACCCCCCAACACTGGGTGACCATCCTCACCCTTACAGATAGGGTAAAAGGGCTCAGACATCCATGGGGACCTCGGAGTCGAACTGCTTCAGTTTCATGTTTGAAGGAGCCAGTTGAGGTTAATCGGGCTTCTCTGTAGAGGTTTTCTGGGCATGTCCAACTGGAAGGAAGCCCCGGGGCAGACTCCAAGCAAGCTGGAGGGATTACATATCCCATCTGGCCTGGTCACATCTAGTCGTCCTCCTAGAGGAGCCAGAGCTAAGGAGAGTAACGAATGGGATGTCCGCTTAGCCTGCTGCCATGGTGACCTAGACCCAGATAATCTGTTTAAAATGAAGGGGTGGATGGATGGATAGTTGAACCATCCAGTCACGCAGGTAGTTTGAGTTTTATTTGACTCTCTGCCACCACCTGAACACACAGGAGATGAATGGAAATTAATTTGTGGTGCTCAGCTCATCAACAACACGTGTAACATCTCTCTCTACAGAGAATGTTTTTTCTGGAGAAGTAGTGACAGATTTCCTCCACAACTTCCTAAACAGCGGAAGTAATAAGGTGGTGATTTTCGGACAAGGAAAACTAGCTGATCTTCACATTTGGCAGAGAGGCTGCTAACATGAACTGTTTGGCATTTTTGCCCACAAAATCATCAAAACAGTTGGCTATTAAATTTTCAGTCAGTGGACATGTGAACTAATTGACTAATACTTCAACTCTAGTTTGTATTTTCTCTCTACTGGAGAAGTAGTTTCATAGTGAGTTTCAAACAGCCACTACTGTTTAATTTTTGAAATGTATTTTTCAGGCTGTTTTTAGACTGAGGACAAAAAAGAAATTCACCTCCACTGCATTGTAGTAGTGAGGAAAAAACATCGACACAATCTCCAAGATTGGATTTATTTATTTGTAATTGGGGCAAACGGACTATTTAACAATGACAGCACTCTGTATCACGTCTGTGTCGCCGTGTTTCAGCCTGTAATTGTCCCTGAGGCTCTTTTGTGTCTGTGCAGGGTCCAACCAGAGGCCACGTTCAGCTGATAATGGAGCGGCTTCTTCGCAGGGTTAATCGCACAGTCATCAGCATGGACAGATCCTCCCCTCTCATTGTGAGACACACTGTGATGTTACAGCTGTCCTTGACCACTACATCCGCAGTATTCATTTCAGTATCAAAAACACTGACATCTGCAGTACCTGGATTTAGTAGCATACCAGTCTCTTTAAGAGTCATAACAAAACCTGACACCAACAGAAATACAACAAGGAATTAATTTTAATGCTGTTGAGTGTTTTTTGTTGTTGTTGTTGTTGTTGTTGTTTTTGTTTTTTCAAATCATGTGAGTACCTCTTCTGTGTCAGGGCTACTATCTGGCCTGCATGACGGCCATCCTGAAGCAAATGGATGACATGCATTACGCCCACTACATCAGCACCTTCAAGACGAGACAGGATATCATTGTAAGTGTCCTGGTTCCTCCCCTGTTGGCTACAGCTTGTCCTGAAACATCTCATCAATAACAGGCATTAAACCACCCAGGCCACTTACAGCTCTTTAAGAGAATATTGATTATAGACATTTCATGCAATGGATTGGACTGGCATGATGAGGATGTCAGTGGGCCCCCATTAAGCCGCGGGAGCACTATACGTGCCTGACATGTGGCAGAGCCACTTCGGATTTGCTTAGTTTGGTTTAAGTGTGGGCCCGATGGATATTACTTATTGTATTTCTTTAAAGGGACAGTGTGTGTGCGTACTTGCGGTAAAGATTTTATTCCTCTGGTGCCCCCAGGACTTCCTTATGGAGACGTTCATCATGTTTAAGGACCTCATGGGAAACGTGTTCCCGGCTGACTGGATGAACATGAACCTGGTGCAGATGCAGGTTTTCCTGAGGGCCATCAACCAGTACTCAGACGTCCTCAACATGTATTTCCTGGACCAAGCGCATTTTGAACTACAGGTGTGCCTCGTCCTCCTTTGACTCAGTAGAGGTCACATTTTTTATTAAACACAAAATCAAAAGCCAGTGTTATGAGAAGGTAATTATGGTATTAATATTTGAGAACCCTTCTCCCCTTGCAGCTGTGGAATAACTACTTTCATTTGACTGTGGCGTTCCTCACCCACAAGACACTGCAGCTGGAATCCTTCTCTCTAGAGAAACGAACTAAGATATTGAACAAGTGAGATCATTTACAATTAATCAAAAAGATTATTTAAATAGACTACTTTATTTAACACTTCTTTGATTGAAAATTTCCACAGATATGGAGACATGAGAAAGACGATTGGATTTAAGATCAGAGATATGTGGTACAATCTTGGTGAGTATTTTTGCACCATCTGATAATGCTGCTATTATCATAGAGTTTGTGGAATTGTTTATTCAGTGCCTGCCAGTAATGCAAGGGGAATAACAAGACAATATTTTTTATTGTCCAGTTTCACAGTGTGTTGTTGTTTTGTTTACCACATTATTAGATTTGTCCTTTGTTTGTTGAGAAATGAAGGTGCAGCTTATTGCCTTCTCAAATCATACTATGATATTTCTGCGTGATAATGTTTTGTTGTCCCTCAGGCCAGCACAAAATGAAGTTCATCCCAGCCATGGTCGGGCCCATTCTGGAGGTCACGCTGGTTCCTGAGCCCGAATTGAGGAAAGCTACCATCCCAATCTTCTTTGATATGATGCAGTGTGAGCACAACTTCAGCCCTGGACGCACATTTGAAACGGTAAAAAGCTACCATGGGCATTTGGCACTTTGGTGTTCAGCTGAAATAGCTCCTGGCTAAATATGACAATTGCGATATGTATGATGGTGTGTTTTTTAATTCCTTTCTTATCTTTGCAGTTTGAGAACGAACTGATAACAAAATTGGATCAAGAGGTAGAAGGAGGCCGAGGGGATGAGCAGTACAAAGTCCTGCTTGAGAAAACGTAAGGCAGAGAAGCAGATCAAACAGAAACCATCTCTTTTGCTTTCAAGTTGTTTAAGTAGTACAACACACCGATCAAAACTCTTTTTATTCTGTGTGATAGGCTATTCACATAGGAATGCTTTTAGCATACAACAAAGGCCTGTATGATTGTCTTGTCCTCCTTGAGGATTTTTTCAAAAACACAGTCTCTTAGAATTGTAAGCAACTTCTAATTAATATAAACTCCTTTGGGGCAGAATACATGATCCCAAACACAAAAACAGATTTTGATATGGTCATCACGAAGGAAGGCAGATGTTAGCAAACTGATCAGCTAGACTTGACTTTTACAGCTAAAAAGCAGCCTGTGAAGGATTTTGTATGTTTGTATGTGCAGGTTGCTGGAGCATTGCAGACGCCACAGATACCTGTCACAGTCAGGAGAGGAGCTGGCTCTGTTGCTTAGCAGTCTGCTGGAGAATCTCCTGGCGTACCGTACCATCACACATGACGAAAGTCCAGAGCACCGCATGAGCTGCACTGTCAATGTGCTGGTACGCCCCGCGTCTATACATGCGCATATATATGAAGCGATTACCTTTGCTGCTCTACAGATTGCTTAGAGAAAATGTTGCAATTACGATTATTCTCTTACAGAATTTCTACAAAGAGAAAAAGAGGGAGGACATTTACATCCGGTGAGTCAGACACACACACACACACACACACCTGCTTTCTGAAACAAAGGTCTAATTATCCCTAACTGATGCGCTCTTGTATCCAGGTACTTGTACAAGTTGCGAGATTTGCACCTGTACTGTGAGAACTACACAGAGGCCGCCTACACTCTGCTACTTCATGCTGAATTACTGGAGGTCTCCTGACACACCAAGTCTTATCTTATCAGGAAATATCTTTTTTTTTGTTTGAGTTTGATTTGATTGATTAAAACTGTTAACCTGAGTGTTTGTTTATGTTCATTTGATTCCACAGTGGTCTGACAAACCCTGTGCACCTCATCTGATACCCAGAGACGGGGAGCATGTATGGACCCAACAGGAGCTGAAAGAAAGGCTCTTCCAGGAGATCATATGTTACCTGGACAAGGGCAAGGTGGGTATTAACTCTGCAAGTGAACCGGTGTCAAATTCCTGATTCCTGCCTCTGTAGTTTTTGCATAATTCCCTCAAAAATGTCTGAAATCTGAGTTTCTGTTAGTATTGTGAAACTCATGTGGAAGTTACCTCAGCTCAGCCGCAAGTTTCTCTGTTGTGTCAGTGACTGTCTGGTACTCCAACTGTTTTTCCCTCGAAGTTGCGAGGGAGGACAGCCGTTGGAGCCAGATGGCAGAGCTTGTGCTCCTGTGTTTTTATGTTCAGGTTTTATGTCCCCTTTTAACTGAGCAATGCACATGTCTTCTCAGATGTGGGAGAAGGCCATTGAGCTCGGCAAGCAGCTGGCCAAGATGCACGAGATCCACATGTTTGACTTCATGGAGCTGAGCCAGCTGTTGGTAAGAGGCTGTGTGCAATGTAATGCAGGCATACAAACAAAATACTCCTTAAACCTCAGCTTATGAACTGATTTGAAAAACAGCTTAGATGGAGATGATTTCATTGTTAATGCCTCATAAAGACTATTCAAAGTAGTATGATAATTAATAGTGGAGCAGAATTAAATTCCAGCTTGTGTAAGACTGAATACAGCTGTTTTTAAAAAAAAAAACAAAAGCTTGAGATGAGATGAGATGGACCAGAGATAACCGCGTGTTAACCTGTTCACCCTGATCACTTCCACTCAGAGTGGAGTGGAGTGCTTTCCAATGCCATGGAGTTTTATCTCTTTATAAAGTCTCTCAGCATTGTGATTGTCCTCCAAGTGATTGTCCTCCGAGTTACCACAGAGCTTTTCTGAAGATGTTATTGGAATGAATTTTCACTAAGAGACTAATTGTAACATACTGTATGTTCACTACAGCCATCTTCTTTGTCCTTTGTCACAGAAAAAACAAGCCCAGTTCTATGAAAATATAATGCATGCAATGCGGCCACAACCGGAATACTTTGCTGTCGGATATTATGGCCTTGGATTCCCTTCTTTCCTCAGGGTAAGAAAATAATTACCTAGTTCAACAAATAGACACTTTATGCACTGTGCTTATGCAATGAGCTGGCTTTTTTTAAAACATTTCTTGGGGCGATGTGCTATAATGTCAATAAAGGTTATTGGCTTTTTGATGACACAAGAGAATGTCAAAGTGAAGGCAGTCCTGTCACACCGTCACACAAGCACGCCTCCCATATATTATGGAAAATGAGCCTGATTATAATTCTAGCTTTTTATTGCGCTTCATTGCTTGTGCTGCACGCTGAAATGTTCCACCACAGAACAAGATCTTCATCTACCGAGGCAAGGAGTACGAGTGGCTCGAGGACTTCAGTTTAAAGCTCCTCTCTCAGTTTCCCAATGCAGTGCGGATGACCAGCACAGCGCCCCCTGGAGACAACATCAGCAACTCCCCTGGACAGCGTATCCTTCCATAATGAGCTGCAGGAAAGCTATTCATCAAGATGTTTGGCCATGTCAGCAGCATGGCTTTAGGGAAGGCAATGAGGTGACATTTGTGGTTTTAAGTGAAATGTTGAAACAACTATTAGATGATTGAACACACATTCATGTTCTGAGGAAACACTGGGAAAAAAAACCCAAAATGTAATTCTGTAACTTGACATCATCAAGTCAGTGTTTAAATTTGTATAATACTTAGCTCAAAGCACTGCTGAGCCTAAGTATAGCTTCACAGATAAACTAATAAAGAAACGTCTGATTCAATACTTTGTCTTGTCCTCCACACAATTCCTGGTCGTATCCTCAGCTGAACTTTGCAGACATCCAGTGCTTTACTGTCAAGCCTGTTCTCACTGTGCCGCACCAGTTTAAAGACAAGGGGGTTCCAGAGCAGATATTAAAGTGCGTAACAGAACACTTAAAGGCTGATTTATTTTCTCGTGAATGCCCTGGGATTTATAGTTCTCTGGTCAAAGCGCTAACTCACTGCTGTCCTTCCCTGTTCTTTCTCAGCTATTACAGAACCAATGAAGTGGACCAGTTCAAGTATTCCAGGCCCTTCAGGAAAGGTGAAAAGGACCCAGACAATGAATTTGCGGTGAGTACTTTTTGAGTTTACTTGAAAGAAGTCTACTCACATGTGTAAGTACACACCCATAAATTCCCAACCAAAAATGTATAAACAACCTTGTCTTTGTGCATACCTCCCTCTGAGGATGAATAAAGACATTAAAGTGTCACCCTCTAATATCAATTGATATTTATTCTGCCCTGCAGACCATGTGGATCGAGAGAACAACTTACATTACCGCCTATCGCTTCCCAGGGATTCTGAAATGGTTTGAAGTCAAATCTGTCTCAGTGGTAAGAAACAACCTTGATGCTCAGACTGTGTTGTTTCTCATTTTTTTCAGTTTCTTCACAAAAAAAACTCTAATTCACATTATTTTTCATGTCTTTTTCCCAATGGGCAGGAGGAGATCAGTCCCTTGGCAAATGCCATAGAGACCATGGAGATGGCCAATGAAAAGCTGAGTAACCTTGTGCAGCAGCAAGCCTGTGATCGCTCACTCTCCATCAACCCACTGTCCATGATGCTCAGCGGCATTGTTGACCCTGCTGTCATGGGTGGCTTCTCCAACTACGAGAAGGTTTGATTTGACACCTGAAATAGCCATCATAGGAAATATCAAATAAATCTAGTCAACTAAAGAGTCTACAGTTATTCTAGCAGCTCTGTGAGTCTGTACTCACTGAGTTAATGTTCACCCAACATGTTGGATTTTGGGTGTATTCTTCACTGAGGTCAATATGCATACTGATATTTAGCATGTTAACCATCTTAGCTTGCATTTTGGCACTGGGAACCACATCTGCACAAACTTTTATAGCAATCCAACCAACAGTTGGGGAGTCAGTCTGTACCAAAGTGGCCATTTGACTGAAAGACTGATATCTATAGAGTATCATCTACGGTCTTGTCATGTCACAGTCTCTTTACCTACAAATGTACTCTGTGTTTGTTAGATTTTTTTTTCAGCTGTTTCTACATCAGTTTGGCTTGTGCACAGAGATGGCTTTAAAGTAATTGATTGGAAAAGAACATACTGCTATCACACATTGCCAAGCTATACTAATAACAAATAAATCACACAACATCAAACGTAAAGATATATTTGTAAATCCTTTTTCATTTACATGAGTCTTGGCCAGCTTCGAGCCTGTTATAAGCTGCACAGTTTGATTCATAAGGGAACCGCCATGGCCTTTGTCATGCTGTGGAAATCTGTTCATTGTTGCTCCCAGCTATATTTTAAATGACGGTGTTTAAAAAGCTGCCCAATTTTCATCCTCTGTAGGCATTCTTTACAGACACTTACATCCAAGAGCACCCAGAGGACCACGAGCGCATCGAGCTCCTTAAACACCTCATTGCCCTGCAGGTAGATCCTTCCACCATCATTGTCATTGACCCTGGCCTCAAAGCAGAGCATGTTTCCTAACACTTCAGTGGCCATTGTCCCCTCTAGATCCCTCTCTTGGCAGATGGGATTCGCATCCACGGGGAGAAGACGACGGAGCAGCTGAAGCCCTTACACAACCGTCTGGTTACGTGCTTCCAAGACCTTCGGGAGAAAGTGGAGAAGCATTATGGTGTCATAACCTTGGTGCGTTGCCAACCGCAAACTCAATTTAATGTAAGAGGGTGCCAACTTAAGCTATCGGCCCTCTTGCCTTCCTATCAAACGCTTCTCATTCAAAGCAGTGCACATTATATTAGCGCAGGACCATAAATCTTCCTTTAGCCAGTCTATTGCAACCCGAGTTTTGCCTGTCATTGTGCTCCTCCCCTGCCAAGATTCCTCGATGATGCTTAATCCCATTTGTGTGTCCCAGCCCTGCTCTCTCACTGAGAGGAAGAAGAGTCGCGTGGGCTCGGTGGTGATGCCCTACATCCTGTCCTCCACCCTGCGTCGCATGTCCACTGTCTCAACCCTTTCCAACGCCTCCTCGGGCCTCTCCAGCGGCTCCGCATCCTCAGATGGACCCTCCTGCATTTCCTCCCAAGAGTCAGTCCCTCCATCCTCTCCTTGCTTCCTCTGCGTACCTTTCGATTTTTGTCTTTGCGCAGATCAAAAGCGACATTTGTTTGTCTTTATGATTGTGCATCTTTCTGCATCTCTTTCTCTCTTCCCCCTGATGATTCACAAGCAGTTCCTTGTTGTCCCGTCCCAGCAATCGCAGGGCCTCGGTTTTGTCCCGCTCAGAGGAGGACAACAGGATTTCTAGAAAGAACAGGAAGGACTGGAGTGTGAGCAAATCCCAGGTTTTACTGGAGAGGCAGTCAGATGTAGATGAGGTAAGGCTTGCGTTTAAGTGCTATTTTTATACGTTTGTTCTGCTATTTCATTTCCGTGTCCAATATACTTTGACTGAGTTATATAAGCTGTTTACCAGACCATATCATTCTAATATTAAGTTGCGGTTTTTCAGTAGTGAATTGGGAGCAGCTGCATTATGCTAGACTGTTTTACATGGAAGCCAATGTCTTTGTTTCCCCCTTTTTTATTCCAGACTCCTCCAGAGAAGCAGCAGAGACCCAAGAGTTTACAATTAGGGGACCGACGGCTCACCCTCTCCCTGTACCAGGGTGTTTCATGTCAGCTCAGCCTGTCTAACCCTCTCAGCCCGCTGCCTGCCTCTCCGCACACACCACGCGCACCACGCAGCTCCAGTATGTAGCAAAATAACTACTGCTCCAACAAACACCACACCGCATGTCATCATTTCATTTTCTCTTAAAAATATGCCTTGCACACAGATGAGGAAGAATATCATGTCTGCTAACCTTGTGATAGCACATTCTGGTCTACAGCCCTAATCAGGTCACACACACACACACACACAAAATCTCACATGCTTGCGGTCTAAAAAATCTTTTATTTTCTCTCCCCTGTGCTAGGTTATTCATCGCTTCTCAGTGACAATGATGCCAATACCATTGACACCCCAGGGACTCCCCCACCCATGCCTCCGAAGAAACACCCGCACGAGATTGACAACCCCGGGTTCTCTTCAGAGGTATGTCTGCTCTGAGAAAATAGCATCCCCTCACTAATGCATATTTAATGACGTGTAAACGTTAAAATATTCTGTTTTTATTTTCATTTGAAGCCATAACATGAACTTTCTTCTCTTTTTCCCCACAGTTCACTCCTCCACTACCGATGAAAATTGAGAGCAAGCCTCCTCCGCCGCCCCCAAAAACACGCAAGTCGATGTTCCCCACATACGAGCACACCCCCCACTAAGGCTACACCTACACACAGGCCTTTGAGTTTCCCTAATTCTTTGATTTGGCTGTGACGAAAGCACAGTATCATTTGCGGCATTGCGGAAACGCCACAGTAGGGTACAGATGCAGGACCATCTACATGGGATGTATGCAAGATTTTATGCAAAAAAAAATCTTTCTGATGCAAGTCACTAATAATTCCAAGCAGTCCTTTGTTCTCAAGTTTTTACTGTTGTTTTGTATTTAAGCCACAAGGAAGAATATGTGTTTTAAGAAGATACTATGGTACGGAAAGCATGTAAGATTTTGGCTACATAAGGTCCCTACAGCCTTGGATTCAGTGTGTTTTTTAAGAGCTAATGAAACAGTGATTTTTTTTCTTTTCAGTCAGTATGTTGTACAGACTTTATCACTCACAGGGAAAAGGAATGACCAATGCTGCAATGCAATATTTTGCTTTTATGTGTTGGAGTGACACTGGACTACTTTTTTTTTTTTTTTTTTTTTTACCCCTTAGCTGTTTACCAGCATTTCCATACAGGGAGAAGCTGCATTAGATGCATGTCAAACTTGATTAAGAGCAGGGAGTACAATGTGCAGAATTTAGTTTGAAATGTAGTTATTTTGTGTCCGATGATGGTGTTCAGTAATATCATGATCAAACATGTTTTCCTTTATCACAATGTTTTAAAGACACTGGATGGCATTAATGAATGTGTTGAAATGATGCATTTGTTTTGATGTGTATGATGATCTGAATACTGTAACTAATGCTTCCAAGCTACATCACGTTGATGTTGGTTTTCAGTGGAAGTAAGTTTTTCCTTAAAGGAATAGGGTTAGGGTTAGGGTTAGGGTTTCATTTGAGAAATGTGTTTTCTTTCTCACACAGAATTAAATAAGAAGATTGATACTATTTTTGGCTTCACTGCAACTAGCAGCCAGTTAGCTTAGCTTAGCAAAAAGACTGGAAACGGGAGGAAACAGCTAGCATGGCTCAGTCTGAAGATAGCAAAGTCTGCCTACCAAGTGCACTAATGAAGACTTTATCTAGTGTGGTTAATCAGGACAAAACTTTTAAGTGTAAAAATGACCGTTTGTGGTTTTACAAGGAATTATGTGCTGTGGTGCTAAGAAACCAGCTAGGACTCCAGAAATTTACTGCTCCCAACCAAGAAATAGTCCAGTACGTAACTACCAATAAAAAAATAAATGTCACTTTTATACTGTGATATATGGAAGAAAAAGCAAAAACAGATACATCATGTTAACTGGTGAGCTTTAGAGGTACTTGTTGTTTGGCCTGGTTACCATATAAACATATTCTTTATGCTAAGACAAGCTAACTCTTGGCTTTAGCTACGTATTTACCACACAGATACAAGAGTGCTGTCAATCTTCTCATTTAACCTTTACCATAAATGAAATGGGAAAACTTTCCAAAATTTCAAACTAGTCCTTTTTAAAGTGCCCTAAACGCTGTACGGTACAAGTATAAATGCATTTGAAGTTCACTTTAGTTTTATATTTCAGGTGTTGGTAGATTTTTCTTTTTTTTATCCATTCACTGTTGGAAGTTAAATTATTGTCTTTCATTGAATTTTAATATTTCCAATGTTTTGCACACCTGGTGTGTACAGAGATGGTTTATTTTTATGCAGCATAAATTGAGTCTAATTTCAAGATACTGCTTTACTGTGCGCTGTTAAAGAATTTTGAGAGAAGCAATACAGTTAATGTGCCTTACGAGTGCTAAATCTGTTCATGTAAGCTGTTTTCAAATATGATCAAACTGAAACCATAATTAAGGTGTCAGTATTTTAGTTTTATCTGTAGTTTTAAATTGTTTTACAAGGGATTCACCTTCTCTGTACAGTGCACCTTTCCTAACAAACATCAAAGAAATTTTATACAAACAGTGCCTCAAGAGATGTATAATGACCTTTTTTTATGAACAAGCTGTTGTTGACTGAACAAAAATAAAGATTTAGTGAAAGACTAGGAAACTTGAAATTTTTGGTGACATTGACTATTTTTCGAAAGGCATCTTCTCCATCTCTTAACCATCAACCTGTCGACTTGGCAAATACAGATTACTCTCTGTGCCCTCGGTGGAAACTCGGCGTCATTTGGATGCTGCTGATAGCATGAAAAATGACCCATTCAGGCTCAAAACATCTAACAAACTGACATGGAATCGGTGATTTATGTATTTCAAATACAATTAGTTCAGGTGTAGGAAAAAAGATGCCTCCGTAGCTCACGCTGATGCACAAACTAAAGACACGTTATCATGGGCGGCTGTCTGCGGGGAATTTGTGAGATGGTTATAGGAGTTATGTGATGGGTGCTCGTCTTGCTAATCTGGATTGCTAATGGTCTGTCCCTTCCTGTCAGATAGTGAGGTACAGAATATCACTCCCTGCAAGTCTCAGGAGCAAAAACTATTTGAAGTGATGTTCAGCCACGCGAGCAGAGCGGCGACGCTGCTGCCACGTTTAGCTGGATGCTCAGGAACATCTCCATGGAAACAATCTCCACACTATAGGCGTGTTTACAGCTGCATCCTGTATACAATCTGTCGTTCTTTTCATTTGTATCGCAGACGTCTCTCCTGCCCCCTCTCAGCTGACAATACACAACTAACATTTCTCTGTGTAACTTTGAGTTGTTAACAGAGCCTGAGGTCACACATGCAGTTTCCATTACCTTGAGACAACATTCGATGGAAAGTATCTTCTTACATAGAAAACACACAATACAAATACTTAAACCGTCGTTCATGTTTGACTTGTTATTTCTCTAGTTGGGGTTTCTTGTTTTAGTTTTAGCAGTTCCACTTAAGAGACTTTTACTCTCCAAACTTCCCAGGTTTCATTTAATTTACTCCCTGAGGCCCAAGCAGGTCAAAATACGTATCAAAGATCAGAGAAAAGCCAAAGAGATTCATACAAATCTGTGAACAAGTTTTATGCTTCTTTCTATATTAATTATCTCACATCCTCTGAGATTTATGCCGTGACCTTTTGCATGAGGCCGACCCCTGGACTGAGAAACACTGGACTGGAAGGAACATTTTTCTGATAATACTTCTATTTTTAATGCAGGACCTTTACTTGCAAAAGAATATTTAAAGGGCTGTATTGCTACTTTTCCTTAAGGACAGGATCAAAATTCTTTCTCCATCTACTGTGATTTCCTAAACAAAAGTTTGGAGAACAATCCTCTATTATGAAGGTTTGCATCTATATTGACCTGTAGTTTATCTTATTGAGCTGTCACACCAAACTCGCCTCCCTCCAACAGACAAATAAAGACAGGATGGACAGAGCTTCCCTGCATCAAAGGGAGATATGCCCTTTCTTACTTTGTCCATTTAGCTGCTGGAGGGATCCTGAGCCTCTGTGTGGAGCAGGATTAGCTTCACTATTGTGTCTCTGCTTTGAACCTCACTTGGTGGTGCCAGAGGGTGTGAACTAATGGAGCATTGCGAAGAGGTCTGTTGCATTATTTTTTTTTTTTAAAACCTCTATTTACTCTGGGTAGGTTTTCTGGGCTTGAGTGCATGTTTCAGGAACGCCCAGCTTCACACCCACACGCACAATTGCAGTTACACACAATCACACCTGGGAGCTGTCGAGTGCAGGCGTGCACATTTCTGCTGAGGACCAGTGAACTGACACAGAAGGTGGAGATTACAGATCTGTTTTTTTTTCTTCTCCCCAAACTGAAGCACGGCTGCTTTTTCCCCATGCGCAGCTTAAACTATCTGCAGTATGACTGAGGAGAAACCCTTTAAACCTCTGTGATAAGAAAGAAAAGATGAATCCAGGTTATGTGTACTTTCCTGTTTTATTAATATGCTCTGTGCTCACGCCACAGTCACATGTATTTTTTAACATTTTTAGATGGGTACAGGGTTACATCATGTCCAGGCAACCATGCTCAGGGATCTATTTTACAGGCCTGACTATTATTTGTTCTACTGAAATATTCATATTCATAGGTACAGTCTGATGAGCTTGTGATTCAGATGGAAACTGTTCTACCTGGCTGCAGTGATCTGTGCGTCACTCAAACAGCTCCATCCTCCCTGCTCTAACTGGCTAACACAGCTAAAATACCTTATTGATGTTAGGAATTCTAATTAATGGTGATACAGCAGCACAGTAGTCATTACTGAAATTGCTAGCACAAAAGATAAAAGAATAAGTTCCTTCAAAGTTTTTAATAAGTTCAGACAATGACCAATTGATTTTAGCACAAAGGCCCTCGGTGTGAAACAAATTGGCTTCTCAGTTTTTAACTTTTGTAGGAGTGCTGGGTTGAGCCTTTTGTTCAGGCACCTTCAGACAAGACAAACATGGATATTCATCCAGACAGACATTAAATTCATGTTTCAAAACTTTCCAAAAACTATGTTTCCCGTAGATCAGCACCATAGCGGTGACGGTCGTGTAGATGGACGTGAAGAAGAGCGTGAGGAAGATGACGTTCTCGTGGTTCACCGTTATCTGGTAGTTGACGTACAGGTCGATCACGAGGAAGAGGCTGAAGATGGCCACTAGAGACAAAGCCATCTGGATTACCCTCATCTGAGAGCTCAGCTTAGGCGGGTGGGCTCCGTTGGTGCTTGCCTTCATGTGGCGGAGGTGGATGGCCAGGTGAACCGAGATGGAGATGCAGCATTTCACCATGAGCAACCCCGGCAGCACGTCGGCGAGGAGCAGGTACAGGACTTCATAGACCTGGCCAGACAAGGTGTCAGGTTTTATAACCCCACAGTCCACGTCTGCGTGTTTTTCCACAGACGTGTAGTTGTCGGGGTGGAACACCACGAGCATCGGCATGCAGGTGCTCAGGCCGCACAGAGGGATGAGAAAAACCGCTAAGGTCACATGCTTGAGGATGACGGCCTGGATGTGCGTGTAGCATTGATTTGGTGTGTTCACCAGCTTGGTGCTGTAGTAGAAAGTGAGAAAGCTGGTGTCCCACATGATGGTAAACTTGAAGCTGTAGATTAACAGTAGCATGACGGTGTAGGGCATCTGCTCCATGTGGCAATTGCTGTCTACCTCACTCATGGTCATCCAGAAGTAACAGACCAGCTGGTGGGCCAGTTGGGCCACCGACAAAGCCATGATGATGGTTTCACTGGGACTCCACTGCTTTTTCTCTCTGTAGTTCCACAGACTCATGAAGATGATGAAGAGGTTAAAGAAGACAGTTGTGATGGCCAGCAGACCTGTCAATACCCAGAGGGCCACCTTAGCCACCTCAAGCATTATGACAACTTTATCCCAAACACATCAGCGGTGTAAATTCTTCTGACAATAATCTGCGTGCAGCACTAAGCAGTCTGTGTGGGGTCTGGCTGTGTTTTGTTTTTGCTGTGTTCAAAGAGATGACAAGGAGGCAAAGAATTACGCGTGCACTCTCCAAACCAGATGATTCTTCGTCTTTTCTGCCACAGAAAGAAACCAGTCACAGTCTGTCAGCGGGTCCTGAGGAAAAGATTCACACATTTAGCTTTTGAAATACATGAAACTGATGCAAATAGGCTCAATTAAATTCTCCTATTATGTTTAAAAATATATGTGAAATCTACTATTTAGGTGGTCATGTGCAAAAAGAAGTGAAGTGTAGCTGAGGTAAGAAGGGTAGAACAATTTGGATGAGACACATCTTCCATTTTTACCTCAAATGAAGCTCCCATGGGCTGTATGAGGCTTTTTATCACTGCAAATCCTACTCAAGGTTTCTGCTTACATCCTTTTTGCCTGCTAGTCATCACAATACGTTGTCTGACTCAATACCTTTGGCTGCAGTTGAAGAATCCTTTGTTTTGCTTTGTTTATCCAAGCATTAATCCGAGCCCAAAGCTGCCTGCAGAATGCACACAGCAAAGTGAAGTCTGTGAATTCCAGTGTTGCTTAACTGGGATTTATATGTGGGCACTCGACACAGTTTGCATCGGTTGTGACCACAGGTAGTGGTGACGGTGTATTTGCATTGTGCTCATTATAAATATCCGGTGACTTTACTGTATGCCCATCGGTGCATCACCCGGCCCGTCCACAGACCACATTTGACCAGACTCTGCATGCAAATGGTTGTTCCTGCAGTTTGGCCACAGATTTACCACACACCAAACCACACGCACACACACACACACACACACACACACCAATTTACCTGATAAGAAAAGCAAATCACCTTTGAATCACCTTCAGCAGCCTTGCTGATCCAACACCTTATCACTGTGGTCTCTGCTGTGGAGGACATTGACTATTTTAAACTAGGGGTTGACTCAAAATGTATGCAATAATTTACACTTTTTCTTGCTCGTCTTACATGCATAACCATCGATTCATAGCAAACATGACCCATATTACATAACCAACTAATGTAAACATGCCAAGGTCCTCTTGCGTTTTTCTTCATTGCACCTAAAATTAAATATTGTTATGAAGAGTTAAGTTCATATCAAATAATCCAAAACAATTCAAAGGCCAAATTTCAGGCCTTTTGCACAATAGCATAAAAAGCTCTTTTAATCTAGATGTGACACACCAGCCAGCAGTGGGAGCCTTTGCTTTTTTTAATAATTATTATGCCGAGCCTGTTAGAAGTTCTGTCCTCTAAGAAAGTTATTAAAAGGAGAGATTATGTGGTTTCCAAGAGAGGTTGCCAGAAAATTAATTGTAATTAATTATTGTATCTATTTCCCCAGTTCATGCATGGATCAAAGGACAGACTCGTGTTTGCACATGAAAAGGCCTTAGTACACAGAAAACTGGTCCCTCTGACGGATGTGCATTTCTTTGCAAACATGAATTGTACAAACAGGAAGATGCAGGCACACACACACACACACTGTTTTCTGTTTGTCTTCACGTAAAGCAGAAGATTTAAGTCAACACATTGTGAAATCATTTTGGAGTGTGTGTGCGCTGTGAAAGTGAGGGGAGTAAATGCAAACTAAAGTGCTGCTGGTGAAATTTTCAAGAAAAGCTCATCAAAAAGTGAGAGAAGCTTTTTATTTCTGGTTATCAGGAACAGTAAGAGTGTTTTTAAATAAATGCCCAGCATTCACACATTAGTGCACAGCAGCCTCTGCCTTTAAGGGGGCCCATGGCAGAATTTATTACCAAGAGTCAATCAGCCCTCACCACTACTTGCAGCACTTATTAATTCAACATACACCTTTTGAAGAGGGGATCAGGAGATGAGAGGCAGGGCCGTGGGCACAGTGCTGACTCTGGACTCTGAGGTTTACAACTCCAGGTTAGAGTCTTGACTACTAGCTGTCAGACTAATACCTGGTTTACTAGCTGCTTTGCATAAAACAGAGAAATACACTAGAAAAACTAGAAAAACAAGGACATTTTGCACCTTGTTTTGCAAATGGAAAAGTTTGCAGGAAGCAAATACAAATAAGAGGATCAGAGGAAAAAATGACTTCACTGTCTCCCAGTATTCTGACTCACAGGCTGCTCAAAGTTCGAATTTATATTTATCCTGTTATGGAAAATAAGCAGTTGATTATCAGTGGGTTATGAAAACAGACTGGCTGTATTTGTGCTTTTACATCACAAACACCAGGGTTTGGTATCTCCATCCTCATTTTGAATGAACTCCCTAAACTCCTGAACAAAATGACCCAGTCTAATTAAACTGTATGTAAAGATCTGACTGCATAGCTCATTGCATTTTAAAATAAAATCGTCAGATTTCATTATAATGCCATAATACAACTCAGTTAATAAAGTTTGTTTGTAACAGTTGTTAAATCCTGCCAGCCCCGACATATTCAAGCAATAAAAGACAGAACCATGGAACAAACACCAGGACGCTCCATCACAATTAAATGAGGTTTATGTGGTCAGCTAAAAAAAATTTTATTGTACACATATTTATAAAAGTAATGCCTTGGTTGAGATATATATGAGTCATAGAAAAAACAACAATAAAAATAAAAGTATTTTTATGTATATACATTTTGCATACACTAAGATTATTAGAACCTATTCCTGTTGTTAAAAATAATAATGATGTGTTACAGTGCATTATGAACTCTGCCTGAGCTGAAGATTGTACGAGTCCCTAGTGTCCATTATTCTCCACTTAAATGTATTGCACCAGTTTTCATATACCTACTTTATATAGGCAAGCATATTCTTTACAAGGTGTTTTTAACTTATGGTAAAAAGTCTTTTCTTTACAAGGATTAGCTTTATACAAAAAATAAAAAGACAAAAAGACATAGGTCTATCAGGCACTTGAAGTGAAGTTACACAGGGTATCCATATCGATGGTCGTACGTGAGTGGAGGTCTGTCCCCTGCGGCAGGTGGCTTCGATGTGCTGTCACTCCCGCCTGTGTAGACAGCGCTGCGTCCTGATTCTCTGTGGGTCCTCACAGAGCTGTAGATCACCCCAGGGTGGGTGCGGTACCCCATCACTGAGCGTAAACTGGAGTTTCTGCTGGTAGGTCTGCTGGTGGGTCTGCTCTCCGGAGCTGGGGCGTCCTCTCTGAGGAGACATTACACACAGATTTCAACTAGACCATCCTCAGGTTTTACATTTGGATGTTTGGAAACAGTTTCCAGTTCTGACGCAATACCTAATTTCATTTGCCACGTCTTTCACGTAGCGTCGCTTGCGGCAGCAGCAGATCAGGAGCCAGATGAGAAGCAGGAGGAGGAGCAGCAGCAAGATAGCACCTATCACTGCGCCGGCTATGACACCTGCCTTGTTGGTAGCTGGAGGAGAGAACATGGTGCTTCAAGATGAAACAGGTGCTGCTCACCTTCTTTGCAGTCATGAATTCAAACTTTAACAAGAGGCTTACATGTGATGCAAATATTTGAACTGTGCAGGAGAAAGAACAGCTTCCTTTAGGATGTAAGGGTTCTAAGTACTTAAGGGTAAAATTAGGTGATGATATCACAGACTTACGGTTGTATGCACGCAGAGCATATTTACACTGTCCTTGGCCGACAGCGTTTTTCGCCTCACACACGTAAGTTCCAACGTTGCTCTCTGTGTGGTTCCTTATCAGAAGCTCCCCAGTCTCCGGGTCTTAATGAAAAGAGACGACATTCAGCAAAAGTGTATTGTACAAATACAGCATCATGAATGCTTTAAGCAAAGTTGCCTCCTCACTTTGAGTTGCAGTGGATGGTATTGCACTTCCACCCTCTCTCGTCCACACGTAACTGAGAGGCGTGGATCCTTTAGGGGAATTGCAGCGGAGGGAGACTGGGCCACCTTTCTCCTCGGCCCCTTCAACCCAACACCTTGGCGACGTCGGTGGAACTGGGGAAAGGAAACAAACAAACACATGACACAACAAATGTTTTTACTTCTTCATCAGGTGAGTATAGAGAGAGAAACAGGGGTGGAAGGGGGGAAAAAATCTGATGTATTGAGAAGAGAGATGTGATCACTGACTGAAACAGGAAGAGAAACTAGACAGAAGAACGAGAGGCCTGAGAAAAAGAACAGGTAAAACCAGTAAGCCGGAATTTGTCCTCACCCATCACCACCAGAGTGACTTTTCGCGTGTCGACACCCGGCGCCTTCTTGACTTTACACTGGTAGGTGGCCGTGTCTGAGAGCTTCAAATTGGAGATAGAGATGGAAGCGTCTCCCTGCTTGGGATCCGCTATGAAGTTGAACCTTTTGGAGACGGACGGATCGCCATATCGGTGCATCATGCCCCCTGTGAAAGACAAGATCTGAGATGCAAAGATTTTGATGAGTGATGACGCTTCCTCAGAACATTTTTTTTCAGCAGTAAAGCCCCACTCCTCATTCCTCAGTCATTTGTCACATCTGTTTATCTATGACATCCCTCACTGTCCTCAAGCATACACCTACCAATTGGTCTTTCTGCGTCATGTCCGGGCTGACGTTGGACCACTCGATGTCCAGCTCTCCCACATCTTCGGGGCCGGGGGTGTAGGTGCATGCTAGGTTGACCGTCTCCCCATCTGCCTTTTGGATGGTCTGTGGCCCGGAGGACGTCACCTGCATCGCCCACGTCACTTCTGATGGGTCAGAAAGTTAGAGTCAGATTTGTCTGATTCATAACGCACACTTCCTCCTCCCTCTAATTTCAAAAATCATCTTCAACAGCCAAGAGACACACAGGAAGAAAGAGAGAAAAAAAACTAATTTCTCTTAATATGAGATTCAAGCTCTGGGCCTGGGCCTGTAAACAGTCTCAGAGTGGAGAAGGAGCTGATCTACGATTTGGCCTCTTCCGTCAAACTGAGGAGGATTTGAGAGTTTGAAATGGCAATGGAAATAAAAGTAAGAGTGATATTTTTATGGAAATGAGTTGCGTATTAATTTAAAACTCTCGAGGCTCATTAGTCGTCAGAAATACATTGGTAAATGATGATGAAAACTGAATGAGCAGACATGAAAAATGTACTCGACAAGTGGCTGTTAGAAGCGGTTTCGGCGTTGACACACACCCTGCTGACTCACCGTTTATGGCCATGGATTTTAATTATTGCTGATAGCTTGACGTTTATGGAAAGAGCTCGCCGCTGATTATTGTTACGTGTAAACATATTTCAACAGATCCCAGTTTTTTTTATTTCATTAATGTTCTTTTTCTTTTTCCCAAAACATCTGGATGAACCTTAATTTCCCCCATCTCCACATTTACATGTTTAACCTTCATTAAATATCTATATGTTGATTAATGAGATCAGCCCGTCTCTGTGCAAAACTCATCATTAAATCAAGTACAGCGCTTTGAAAAACGTTTCAAGGCCACCGCAACAAAACAAAGTATGTCAGAGGTGTTTATGAAAGCGTGCAAAAACTGCATATGTGATGAAGGCAGTCTGAAAAAAGCACAAATTAGTCAGTCAAATGTTTACACTGCAAAAGCCCCCCTCGGGTGAAACCCTGTGATCTGAGGACGACGTGTTTTCCGTGTGGAGAGGCAGCTAAGCTAACTTGCCAGGCAGCACCGTCGCTAAGCTTGACACAGAGAGCTGCAGCTATTCAAATCCTCTGCACCTCCTCATTGGCCCCCTCAAAAGGCTCCGATAACACTCTCGCCTCAGCTTGACACTGGGCCCTGCAACCTAAAGAATCAATCGCTCTTAACACCAAGCAGTAAAGCACTGATGTAATGAGGCGGGCCGACACAGAGATTTCAGGGCTCTGAGCCTTTTGCATGACGTGATGGGTTTGGATGTGTTCAGCATGTAAGCTGTTTACTTTCACTCTGCTGCATGCATTTGTTTTACTTTTACTTCTGCTCTCATGTTGTTAGTGTATCAAAATAAGGTGTTTGGACGGAGGCCCAGGACTACTTTCTCTACCGGGGAGAACAAAGTCCTTCAGGTCCTCGCCTTACAAAAAGAACGCGCCAGTTTGACCCTTAGCAACAGGAGTATGATTGTTATGTAGGGTGCCTGCCAGCAGCCCACATTAAAAGCACACGGTTCATTGATTGTCTGCAATGCCATTCGGCTGCTGGTATTACCGTCGGATCATCAGGTAAGAGCATGTCAGGCTGGCCGGTCTATTGTGTGAATCACACATCAGACTGCTGCCACCAAGGGCCAAACACCTCTCCTGTCAGTGAGCATATTTCTCTCCGCTCCCTGTGATCAGAATGCTTAAGCCCTCTTGTAAAGCCAGAGGGAGAAAAAGGGCATTTAAATGACACATACAGTGTTGTGTTTGCTTTGGCCATACTTATCTGAAACCTGTAACACACTCGTGAGATTAACAGAAACACTCACCTGTCCTCAGCTGAAGTGAGAGCAGGAACAGCACGGCCACCTTTGGCCTCACGCCGGCGAACACAGGCGCCGTCATAACTCTGAGAGCAACATGAAGCAAAGAAAATATTCAGAAAATACCATTTCAGTCTCCGTCTGCTACATCTGAATGCTTGTATTTACTTTCCAATTTCAGTTCAAAGAAGTGCAAAGGCTCCTGCTGTATACCCATCAGACACCCACCTAACTTAACAGTTTATCTTAAATCTGACATACACTTTGAGACGGAAGAATTGCTGTCCTTCATTTGTTTCCCCTTTTTAGAGCCAGAGAGGTATGGAGTGAATGTGAATATCAAAGTAAAAACAAGCAGCTGGAAAAGAGGTTCTGTTTGATACTACAGAGAACCACTCAGAAAACCAGAGGCAGAAACACAGAGCAACTCTGACATACCTTAAAGCGAAGGAGTAATCCAAAGTAAAAGTGTGTCCTTCGAGGTCCGGCAGTGCTGCAGTACTGGTGAGGCTGGCTTATTTAGTTCTCAGGTGAAACTCAGCAGCAGTAACTACAGCCACACCCTCTCTGTCCATAGTGCATGTGTTGGCCACTCCTAGAGCTGGGGACGTTTCAGACCGCCTCTAAACAGGTTTTAGTTTTGGATACTGGTGCCTGTAGGCTGGAAATGTGTTAATCCTGGTAATGTTTATGAAAAGACGAATAAATGAAAAGGAATCAGAATTCAGAGAAAGAGTTATGTGCATGCTGGCCAGTATTTGCTCTCCTGTCTCAGGCACACAGACAGCTGCTGATGACAGAGATTAATGATTACCTGCCAGTCGGTGTGGTTCGACAACAATGCTGCTCCACCACTTTTTACGCTGATCAACATGCCTGTCATCTGTCATTCCATAATAATGCATCAGGACTTCCTGTGAGTGGCTGTGCCACAGTATAATAGGATTGCTGTGTGCTGTAATGCAGTTTGGATGTAGTAAAATGGATCTCTTAAAAATGTGTTTGTTTGTTTTGTTTTTTTTTATTTCTTTTGCTGAATTGCAGTTGTTCATAACAAATTGCTGCTACATTTTCCCCAGCCCTTCCCACACCCTGCTGACACACCTATAGCAACACACCCATTGTGTTTGTTGGTCACAGGCAGATTGTGCTCAATGAGCGTATGTTTATTTGTACCTCAGTGGCAGGATGGTGACGGGGCAGCAGACTTCAGGGCCACGGCTGCACCTTCAGAAGTGTTCAGGCAGTAAATAAAGCCTTTTGTTTGATGAATCACAGGCAGTCAGAGCTGTTCCAACCAGCCTACAGTGTCAAAAGCTTCACAGCTCCAATCAGCTGTGAATGATTTACCAAAGTGGAGAGTTTTGATTTTGAGGTCCAGGTGAGTGGTCATTGTGGTCTTAATCATTCGTGCTAAGCATACCAGATCTCACAGTGGTTGATTACCCAAAAGTGAAAAGAAAGACAATTTCAATGAGGTCGGACGGGGCGGTGAAATTATTCCGTATTGATTGTGTGAGAGTGTACAGTATGTGATTTGAGCACGGAGCATGACGCCCGCCATTAGGAAACTTAAGTGCTGGGTTAATGCAATCCTGCCAATAATGTTCATTAAGGAGATGAAGAAATCAGTGATGCCCCAGATGAAACATGATCAGAAAGCATATTCGAACACCCCCCCCCCCCCCCATCCTCCTGCTGTATACCTGGGCTGCTTGAGTGACACCCCATCCAGAAACCTGTGTGGGAGTCTGCTCATGGGCGATCCTGCAAATGTCAGGCTGTGTGTGAGGCTGTGCGGTATGGCTGCTTTACCAGCAGGTGGTTAATTGCCCCGTTCCCTCCCCCTGGTGCAGGAGGAGGTTTTGGCACCGGAGCACTGCGCAGAACAGACTGTGTGACAGGACAAGGCGGGACCAAACAGACAGTACTGGGACGCCACACAAGACCACCAGAAACACTGCAGGGGAGAGAGCACGGACAGGCATGATGAATACGCCTGTGACCGCCGTGACACGCCACCCTTTTGTCACCCAATGATTTCTTAATTATCCCACCAAAGTTGCTGGATGAGAAGTAGCCAAACTCCTTGCCTTGTCTTTTAAGCCAAGGCCGGGCTCTAACCCTTATAATCTATCCTCCCAGATTTGGCAAAGGTAGCCTAATCACACCACAGGGTAGCAAACAAACCACCTTGACAGATGTCCAAATTACAAGTAAACAGCCTAGCAGGAGAGGCAAACAAATGACCGAGGCAGGGAGGGGAGAGGCTACAGAGAGGCTGGGCTTGCCAACAGCCATACTGAAATAGCACGGCAACGTGAGTCACAGTGTGTCAATGTCAGGGAGCCAGTTGGGCACATATATTCATCTTTTTAAGGTGGAACACCACTGGGACAAGGATGGCGCTTCTGGCAGAGGGAGGCAGTCACTCAGTCCCTCAAAGAGCTACGTGAGAGGAATAAAGCCAGGACACTCCGGGCCGCACGCTATATTCATGACCCCCCGAATCTCTGCAATTAAATGTCCACTCTGACAGTGAAATTGATTTTTTGTCTCCTTTACAACAATCAGCCGTTATTCACACATGTCCTACCCGTCATAAACATACACTCTGCGGCCCGGGCGCTGGTAGTTGCACCGACGCAGTGTTGAGCACAGAGGTAGCATCGTCTTAAGGGTTGTCAGTCTGCATCTAATTCTGTCTGTTGTCTTGTTACACTGTGAAACTGGTTTGATTACTTCCTCTCTCAAAGCAGAGCATATTTTCAGCTGCCCCTGCCCTGCTAGCTTTCCATGTGCCATGCTGCAGAATAAATAATAAAGAGGAAAATGCAAGGATTCCTTCCAGCCTCTGCAATTTTTTATCTCAGTAAGTAACCCACTAAGGAAAGGGCACATCTACCATCAAAGCATGCTTGAATGATGCTGGACACAGCAGGACAAAATCCCTCCCAACGTTTGACTACCATGCTTTCATTCGCCCGCATTAAAAATGCTGAAATTAGTGCAGCGAGGAGATGATTGTCCTCATTTTAGTTTTGTATCTACAGCGTTGAGAAGGGATATAAAAGTAGACGAGGGCAAAAGAGAAAAAGATTAACTTACGCCTGAAAATACAACATCCCACACTACCTTGGCTGAAATCTGTGAGGGGTGAGCAGGGTTACTACATCGAAGAGGCACCAAGGACACAAATAGAGACAGTTTTTGTTCCAGTAAATCACTTCCACTGTGAATCTCTGTCCGCATGTGGATAATTATGTGTGTGTGTGTGTGTGTGTGTGTTATATCATCAGCAGAGAGTCCATCTCAACAAGAATGTGTGCCAAAATCTTATCCTGTGCATGCAGTCGAAACACTTCCACAGGACTGAAATTAGACAGGTGCTGTTAAAACCAGGAGGAAAAAAACAAAACAAGAAAAGCCTCGATGGTCCTGGTTGATTTACAGTCGGCAGCTCCTCGGGCCTGTTAAAACTCCTAACCCCCGAACATGAAAAGGCAGGGCTCTCTGAGAAATTCCGCATATCAAATAGGGAAGTAAAAGGGAATTTATCGTGTATTTTCTACTCTATCCCTCCCTTGGTTCACACGCTGCCCACCCACATATAACCCCCCGCACATACACACGCACACAGCCTCCAGCAATATGAGCATGGACGGTGGACCCCATAATCCAATAAGTTGTGCTTCTTGTGCTAAACCCAGTGAAGTCTGGCACACAGAGAGAGCCCATGGAGAGTACCGTCCCCTAAGCGTCGCTTGCAGGAGTGGGATAGAAACTATTCTCTGAAAGCGAACTTCAGATCTCTCTTCCCCCTTTCTGCCTCTGCGACTGCTCGTATTTCCCCACACACATTTGGGAATTGTGATATAATGATGTAATTTAATGCCGGCTTCTCTTTTTTAAATTTTAAATTAAGAGAAATATTCTCAGCATAAAAACCCGGTTCACCGTTTGCGTTATGGAAAAAGACAGAAAAGATTGTTTATTGTCTGCTGCTTTCTCACACATTCATCTCAAAAGGAAATTATTTCTGCAGAATGGAGGCTCAGTCGAGTGGATTCGCAGACGCGCTTGGCCATGCTCGAAAGCAACATAATGATTCATACAGTAACGGCAATTTTCATCAAAACACTAACAATAGTTTGCGGAGTAGAATTTGCATTCTTTTGATGCTGTTTGTCTTTGCTGTCTGTCACAGCGACAAATTAGTGAACTTGACTTTGTTGTATTCAGACGGTTATGGCCGACGCTGGGCAGTAATAAAAACACGACACTCTTGCAAACAAAAGGCAATTGCACACACAAATCACACACACACACACACACACACACACCTGTTGTCATTTACAAATGGCTGCTAATCCTTGTTCCAACCTTGTATGTGACCTGAACCTTAAAGCAATTGTTCTGCATTTTGGGAAAGTAGCTTATTCACTTTCAATCTATAAAAACCAAGTGAATTGGTCGCTTGGGAAAAGCACACTGAGCCATTTGTGCCTAAAAATATCATCACCTTGTCGACCTTATGTGGCCGACCTATTTTCGTTTGTTCCACTTGCGGTTTTGTCTCTTTACTTACTGTTGCCATGGCTGGTTAAAGTTAAAGTAAAAAGTCTCAGTCCTGATTTAATCACATTTTTCAGCCCACATGGTAATATCATATGTTTCATTGTATGTATTGAGTCAGCATACATTATGAACAGCTGCTCAGACATCTTGTGCGATGATATCATACTGCTATAAATACAAAATAAAACGCAACACAAACCAGAAAACAGTTAGATGACCTGCTGATTGCAGTGATGCATGGCCAGAGAATTTGTCTAATTAGTGACACGGTGTAAATAATGATTGTTGTTTGTTGTGAGAGTTTTCTTCCAGCTCCAGGTTCTTCAAGATGTACATCACATTATGAAACAGGTCAGGTGTAAAATGTAGGCGCAAGGCGATCACCAGCAGCAGATGTTAACCTAATTCAGTGTGGCACATTCACACTTCTGTTGTAGTCTAGAAGTTAAAAGATGAGAGCCAGCGTACATATGGGGGAAGAATTAAAGTCCAGTATTTACCCACTTGTAGCTCTGTTTTGGTCTCCACCAACTCCCAATATCTAACTGTTAAATGCTCCACTAAGTTCACCAGTAGCCAGTACCTAACTTTGTGTGTCTGTTTGTTGCTGGATACATACCACAGAGCTTGATATGTGCAGTGAGACTGAACCAGAAGAATAAAGCTGTAGGCGTTAAAATCAAAACAAGGAGCTGAAAGACATCAAAACGCCCCATAAAGCTGCTGTAAAGCAGTTATGTCTCTCTGGGTTTGTCATTATGAGTGACCTTTCACATTACACAGTCATTTCAGCCATTGTTGATATAAAATTATTGATTGAAACAGCTTTAACTTATTATTTACCCCAACCTAATCCGGACTTTAACTTTAAACCAAACTGCAAACCATAAACTAGCCTGTTAAGAAGCAAGGATGGGCCAGAAGACATTGCAGAATGACCTCACATAATACTGTGAAGGTCTGAACCCTCTCTCTCTCACTCACACACACAGACATGCACACACATACGCAGACACACACACACATGCAGACACCCACACTATCTATCCAGATGAATGGGCGGTGTGGGTGGATTGCCCGTTGTCTGAATTGAGCTGCACATTTGAACTGGAAAGAAAAAAGAGTTTGACACAAGTCTGGAGGGATAAAGAGAAAGAAATTGGACAGATATACTCAATGCCTTTCATTTGTGATTTTGCCGAACTGTGAACTCAAACCATAGAAGTCTTCGCTTTACTCCACTTCAAGCACACAGAGGTCCAATAACACACAGTTCAATAAGGATTAGGTGGGCAGGACCATCTAATCTGTGCAGTTTTTCTCCAATGTGCAGATGACTAGTTTTCTCCAGTGTGCCGATGAATAGTCAGAAACAATAGTGCAGGTTTTGAGAATAGGTGACGCAATGCCATTAACAAAATGAAATAAATAAATAATCACATCCAAAGATAAAATACAGTCGCAAAATCTACTATTGAGAAACAGCAAAAAAAAAAGGTTAATATTTTCAGTGCATGAAGTCATACATTTACACTTGTTATTTGAAAAGAAATGTTTATTACAGGCATATTTTACATACAGTTTTATGGCTCCATATATTTCTTGTCATTTACTTCAGGCAGTAGATTCTCATCAGCATCAGAGATAATTATATCCTCTGGCACAACAGATAAAATAAAAAAAAAGCTTTTGGGACTCTTGACTGTTGGAGACAAGATGAATAGACCATACTTTGAGAAGGACATGTGGTCTCATTTGTTATGTTGCAGCTGAAACACTACTGTTGTGAAGTCAAATATGCAGAGTGTGTATGTGTGATGAGGTATTGTATGCTTGAGCAGTTGCATGGGTCAATCCTCATCAAGATGTTTAATGAGTGTTTTAATGAGTCACTGCTCAAATTAGCTGAGAGGGTATGATAAGGTTATATACTTCAAGACACGTCCAGTTGTTTGAATCTGCATAGTGTTACACAGGCTATCTCATCGATGCGTCTTTGATTCTTTATTCAAAATCTCATTAATGCAGATGTGATGTGTTGTTCTGGTGCCTTAAACATGGCTTCATGACTACAAGTGTGGTGTTACTCTGTCGAGCGCAATTTGTGCAAATTATTCATGTATGCCATTGTCTGTATTTGAATTATTTTACTTGCAAATTAAATAGCGTGAAAACTCAGAGAGGATTTCTCAAGCATGCTTGATTCAGGTAAAATACCAACAGCTTTCCCTAAAATCGAAACTAAAGTTTCCAAGGATAAGTCTCTTCTCCTAATTTATTTCATTATGATTTATTTCTTTTTAATCAACCTCACATACGATGTCCTGCTGCTGCTCACTAAAACACCAAATATGTGGCTGCATCTAGTCCCCCCAAATTTTGGTTTAATCTCAAAGTAATGTTTGAAGGAAAAAAAGTCTACAGTGCCCAGCTGCTTTGGGAAACTATAAGGCGTTTTTATAAAAAGGCCCTTTTGTTGGGACTTAAATCTTCAGTAGGAATAGAGTTGGAGCTGAGAACCAGCAGACGTTCTAACATATTGGTGGTCTTAGTCTTTTAATGAGAAATAACAATAAAAAATATATTGGCAGCCTCTTTCTGTTAATAACTGATGGGAACTTTATATTGCTTTAAATATGCAGATCAATGCAGCTACTAATATATGTATTCATTGCATGTGCATGTTTTATTTATTTATCTGTCGTTTTTGCAAGTCAAATGCATATTCTAGATGTCATGGACAGACGATAGCATATTAACACGTTACTGTAATATCCCAGCAGCTCCTTTGTTGCCCTTTGGTTGCGTCACAAATGAACAGTCAAATACACACATTTACCAAATAAAAACTGGGCCACTTGGTTACATGCTGTTCTGGTATGCATACATTTTCCGTTAATGGAATAAAGTAGATAAATAAATAAAATCTGTTAAAAAAACGTCTTTCTACTCCAAACAGGCAAAGCTATTTGCTATGACAACACTTGCTACACATGACTACACAAATTATCATAACATTATAGAGATGACTGCGTTAAGGACAGCGCGTATGAATATTACAGTAATGTTTTTTTAAAAACAAAATATATTTACATGTTGCATAAGATATTAAAATGGAAATCATGCTAATTGTACCAAATAAAATTATTCAATAGATACCCAACAGTGATGAATGCTGTTATTTCAAGAGCAATCAGGGCACCGAAGGCAACAAAAAGAAATTCTCATCAGCTAGCCGCTAATTAATTAGTTCACTATTTCTGGCCACAGCAATCACTGCACTCCTGATGATCTGCAGAGTCTCACTGAGAAGTACATTGCCAAAGGTATTATATGGTCAGACCCTCATTCATAAACGTTGTGAGTTATAGATTAGACTGGGGAAATATAGAGCAATTATTACTCCAATTGATTAGTGTGTTATTGAATTGGATGTACTGTAAATGTAGAACTGAATTGTGGAGAAGTAACTGTACTAGATAGAGGACACACAAGTAGCTTTCTGCTTGTTTTGAAACCTACAGAAAAAACGAGGGCGGTGATCACTTTTTTCAAAGCATCCTGGACGCTCTCAAACAACAGATGCATCTTCATATGTAGAGTTTGAAGAGATCAGTATTGGAATTATGTTCTGCTCTTACAGAGAAAGTCTGGAAACAATCAGGAATGATTTAAATCAGCGGGGAGGAGGCCGGTCTGCAACAACAGTGTTTTGTGATGAATGATGTTCCAGAGTCTTTGGGTGGTCACACATAGGACTTCAATCACATCAATACAAGATTGCACTGTTTGTCAGCCGAAATGATTTGTCAACAAGTGAGAGTTTTACTGTCCCTTTGGCAAAAACGAGCAATACGTTGTTGATGCAGCCTCGGAGGCTGGAGATGTGGCTGAGACATTCGATCCCCAAGCCAAGAAAGTGCCAAAAGACGAAACGGCATTAAAATGACACTACAAATGTGATATACGTCCACTTCTGCTGATGGATCTTTGCTGTAATTAGCAAACAAGCTCAGCTGAAAACGTCCTGTTATTATTTATGCCACAGTGTCGGCTGTGCCAGGCCGATGCTGACGTTGTCACGGCTCTTCTGTTGCCAATAGAGGTCAATAGACGCTGCAGATTACTTGACGCCACTTAACAAACAAGCGAAGAAGAATCTGCTGCACAGAAACCAGAGGGGGCCCTAAAGGGGAAATCCCAGCTTGCGTTAGTTTCAAGTCGTTAAAGACAGTCAAGCCTCAGTCGACCAACAGGAATCCACCGCACATTCATTCCCCTTTTCGTCCTGCCCTTTAACAACATTCACTGTGGAGTCTCAGTGGTAATAAAGACGAGTTTGGTACTTTTTATCTTTATTAGGATGTTTCAGAGCACCGTGGCCCTGTATGCCTCTGCTGCACTAATGCTGCCATCATTCATGCAGTGGCAGAGAAGCCCACGGCATTGAACCTGAGGGAGTTCTGTCAAAAAGAGTCCCTACGCAGAAAAAAACTTAATAAGAACAATATTTTACAGCTGTTTGTAATGGCAGCGTTTGTGGCTCTGTGCACTGTGCTGGAATCCAAAACATTTAGAGGTACGAGTATTGCCTGTTTTACAACGTTTTGAGAGTGTTCTTCCATATCGGAGATAAAAACAAGATCACTCAACTTGCATCTCATTCCAGCTTCTCATCCTTTAAAATAATAACACTGCAGTAAAGCTGCAATGTAAATAGTGTATAGGCTGTGTGCCTATTTCACATATTTTATTTATTATTGTTATTTTGTTTGTTCCAGTTTTGATAAGTCAGTTTATCTGTCAGTCACATAGACAGCTGTCAAATCACAAGACTGTCTGTGAAAAGTTTTGTGTTCATGTGTGTGTGTGTGTTTGTGTGTGTGTGTGTGTGTGTGTGGTTACCAAGCAGAGAATATATCTTTTCACAGAACTGAATGACTTTTTGTTGTTGGTGGGTTTTTTTGTTTTTTTTTTCTCTAAAAGTGAATCCTCCGTGGACACCACCACAGTGTCTTTATCATAGATACCATAGTGATGTTTTATTACTCAGGAAACAATATGACCAGGTACCCTGCTTATAAATCTTATACATTTAATTGTTGTTGGCTTTTGTTTGATTTCCCTGGTGTGAGTAGCAGAGGTGTTGAAGAATCCGGGGAAATAAATCAGAAACAATGAAACAATGAAGTAACATCTCCAAAGAAAGCAGCGTGTTATTGTTACATCATGTACTGTGCATGAGCAGCATGCGTTAGATACAAGATAATTTAATGTGAATCTGTGACTACAAGATACATAAATATTACTGGAGGCTCTACAGTAACTGCAGCAGACATCTTGTCAAAGGGAAGTAAAAATGCAGACATAAAGGTCAAGCTGTTAACTGGGTTTATGCTGCAAATGATTTCCTGATGTTATGTAAACCAAAGCTGCTCTGGGATCAGCTGCTACAGATGAGAAAGTGACTCATAAAATGTAATATATTATACTAGATGTTTGGAACAACCTTTGCACTTCAGGCTCTTAATGTCATACAACATTGCTGAGAGGACTTTATGGTAATAGAAAGCCGTTTTATTGTGAAAAACGTGTGAAGACCAGAATCATTACAGGAACACAAATCACAACTGTTAGAAAGATACACAAACTGACCAGATAAGACCACACAGTGAATATATTTGTTGACAGATTAAAGTTTCTACCTCCTGCTGCTTGGAGATGAAATGCAGAGCAATTTAAAGTTGCTTTCTCATTAAGCATCTTGTGTATGTTCAAGTTTCAAGTGAGTAATGAATTGGAAAGATGGATGTGAATGTGAATAAATCAAAATAGTTTTTCTTGAAAGTTCTATCGAAGTTCTTTGTGGCAAAACTAACTATTGTCCCCTTGCTGAAGCAATGCTGTTATTACTGAACACTTTGGGCTCTTTCTGACCACCGGCAACACCTTGACATGAACAAAAAAGGCAGCAATGATTTTTTTTCTCCTCTGAGGGACCACTGAGACATGTAACAAAAGCTGTAAAGCATTAGTATTCAAATGAATTTTACAGGTGACATACAGTGCACAAAAGGTGGAGTGACAAAGAAATGCTGTTTTGGAGCACAGGAGACAACTCATCTCCCATCCCAAACTATCTTTGAATACTTTCATACTTCACTGACTCTATTTTCAGCTGACATTTATCGTTTGAATTTAGCAGCCTGGAACTCATTATTTTGACTAGCTAGCTTCAAGGTACTACATGCTGGATCCCTAGAATTCATTTCAGAGGGATGCTACTAGTTGCTTTGAGAGACAGGAAGAAAGAAAGAAAGGAAGTATGAAAGAATAAAAAGAAAGGAAGAAAAGTGGTTCTCTTCTGTCTAGTGAGCTCATTTTGTCCAATTTAAGACCTCTCTAGCTCGATCATCCTTGAAGAAAACCCTTCCAGTGGATGGAGGGCTGCTCAGTACAAATGCAATAGGGAGCGCTGTAGTGAAATATGCTCGCAAAGGGGCTATGAGAATTTACAGAACTTAACAGTATCATTTAACTCTCAGCAAGAAAGCAAATAAGCATATTTACCAAATTCTGAACTGTTACTTCAAATTGGTTATTTCATAAATGGAAATCAGGCCTCCAGATGAAAAAGAAAAGATGAATTTTAGGTATACTGGCAGTGAAACCCAAAGCAGTACTTGTGAAATATCATCATCATCAAAGCGGCACTGATGATATTTCATCAGCGCAGCTTTTAGTTTATTGTGTCTTTTGAATCACCGGCATCACCTTTGGCAAAGATGAGGAGAACGTTGCACACATGTTACCTTCGAAAAAGATCCCCACTGAGAGATGTAAATCAAAATTTCATGCCTGCCAGTGAGGTTCTGAGCCAGTAACGCCTCACAGTGAGTGTTTACAGGAAGCTCAGAAAAAACACACTGCATCTCTGGATGTTTCTAGGCATGATTTCACTGATTCTCTTTTTGGCCTCGCTCACACACATGGAGTACCTTGTAGTATAAGGTACCTCGATCAATTCAGACAGACATTTTTCATTTCTCGGAGTATATAGGCTGCTTTTCCCCCCCTATTTTTTGCCAGTGGACTGTGGTTCTATTTGTGCATTGTTGTACTAAGTCAATACTGTGCACTCCCACAATTTTTCATCCAAGCAAATATCCTCAATAATGATCTGCAAGATGCAGACCACAGCTTTCTAATCAGCACTCTTTTCTTAGCTACACAACACCAAAAGATTTCAAACCTCAGGCAATTGCTTTTCATCAGTCACAACATGACAAATCAAACACTAATTACAATATCTGCCAAAATTAGATCAACAAATCATTTGTTCTGTTCATATTACATTTTTTTTGCACAACCCTCGAAAGAAATTCATCATATATGCGGGGTCTGGAAACTAAATATATGGATATAAATTCTGCTGGCAGTGTGCCTTCATCCCTGCCTGGAGGCTAAAGAGAGCCTGAGTCATGTTTAGAAAGTGAATTGTGGGAGATCATAAATCTTTATCTGAGCAACCTTTGACCAGTCAGAGACTTTACATTACATGTATTGTGTATTATTACATGCGAGATGTGTGAACATGCTAACAGCTGATAACAAGAAGAAAGGACTCAAACGTCTACTTACTTCATGTCAAGTCTGAGGAAAAGACTGACAGCTGTGGAGGAAGGACTGTGGAAATTAGATTATTGTTTTTAGTTTAATTTCGCACATGAACAAAAAAACAGTAACACCTTTTTGATAGCTCCACCATGCAGGCACCATCACTGCCTAATCCTGTCTGCTTTAACACATGCACATATGTCCCCTGGCTCAGGTTAATTTTCTCTCCTCACAGTGAGCAAGCCAAGCAGGAAAAAAAGGAAAATGAGGCAGGGAGAAAAGGAAGGAGGGAGATGGGAAGAAGACAGGCGAAGGTGGGTGATATCTTCTTAATAGCGTAACTGCCTTGACCCGTAGCGCCCACTGTCCCACAGCAGCCTGCCTCTGTTCTCTCTTTCCTTTCACATCACAAGAGCAGTATTTCCAAACTGACAGGGGATACACGGTTATATAAAAGAGTGTTTCCTAATCTGTTTTTGGTTTCAGGGGCTGGCGTGTCTTTTTGTCTCATGGACAAGTAACGAATGGCATCGCCTACTTGAGCTCCACTTGCACTAAAAGCAAGGGGAAAAAAAAGAAAAAAAAACTCAGGGTACGAAAGAGCTCATTTCTTCACCGGCTCAGTTATGTCCCAGGGACTGACATGAGCCCCCTACCCTGAGTTTGAGGTGTGTAACCCAGATTCAATCAATACTGTTGTCAATACCGCGGTGCCGTGAGGGGATAGAGGAGAAGAGAACCAGAAAACAAGAAATGTGATGGAAGATATGTCAGCTCCCCTCGCATGCAGCAGCAAATCCAATGAAATGTATAACATAAAGAGCACAATGCATGGATTTAGAGATGGGCTTCTTTTTTTTTTTTTTTTCTCCACGTGACACACAACGTCATCAGTGTTCTCAGCAAACACACAATTATTCATCAATTGTCAGCGTTTCTTTTAATTATACAGTCATTATCACATAGAATGCCTAGTACCCACATCCCCATGTCTTTACACAAACAATGCATAATCATAATGATAAGAGTAATCAATACAAAACTCATTATGAAAATCAACATCATCATTTTTCACACATCAGGGGGCCGTCGTTGGGCCCAACAGATTTTTTACAGCTTGGAAAATATCAGTCCTGAGATTAGACTTGTGAGTTTTAAATATAGTTGGCTTGCTGGGTTTGTACCACGACGAACGGAAACGCAGTTTTATCATCAATTGGAACTAATCATCTAACGAGAGATAGGAGCATCTTAACATAGGAGAATGAATTCATGCAAAAGATCTCAGGACAAGATGCTCTCTCTGCGGTTGTCCCCCAACACCCACACCCCTCCCCATTTTTTGTGCCAGTGCTGCCTTGCCTCTAATTGCTGCACCAGTATGCCAAATGCAAAACAGCTTGACTGGACAAATAGTATCTGTGAGAATAAGGTGCAACACTGTAACTTTTCCAACCAGAAGTCAGTAAACCGGGAGACTGTCAGCTCATCCCCACGACACACACATACACTCAAAGATGCACGCTTATATCCTAAAAGCTTTACACGCTACATGATAAAAATCAAAACTAGCAAGTAAAAAGTGGCTCTGTTGGTTCTTATATTCTATGGCGATATAGTTTGACTAAGAATAAGGTCAGTCTCTACAGAGCTGACTTCTACTTTTGCGGACGTCCAGTTGTTACGTGGGACCCTACACAGCTAACCTGGCTGACCCCGCCGCGGTTCTCTTGTCAGTCAGAGTGATAATTAGCTCCAAATATATCTCTCCGTTCCAGTCTTCTCCTCTGTGCACATAATTATATTGTACTATGCCCCCAAGTATTTCCTTCAGTGCTCCAGAATCTATCATCTCACATTAGAGATAAAACCACTTAATCTCGTGGAAAAAAACATTTACCTCTGCTTAGCAATTGCAGTTTTAGTTTCTTAAGGTGGAGCAGGCAGCTCAGACCTCACATTCTATGGATCCCGAGATGGTGCACGTGCACGGCCTCGTCTCGTTCACCAAAGTGTCCATTGTCTCTGAGTTTGAGTGGTAGCTCAGATAGTACTCTTGCAACTGCGAGTTAAGGTCCTGCTCCTGTTTGCGGGCCTTTTTCCTGCGCTTATGGTTGACTGAGTGCTGCTGCAGCTGCCTCATGGTGTTGGGGTAGCGCCTCCACGAGACATAAATAACCAGCAGGATCAATGACACTGACAGGAACAGGGCTACGCTGCCTGCAATGATTTTATGGAAAGCCATATGTTCAAACTGTAGCTCTGGGATAAACGATGCTGGGGGTTCAGGGGAGATGGGCGATGTGGAGCTCATGGTCGTGGACGCTGTGGTCTTCCTGTCTGTCCCACTTGGACGGACAGACAAAGTGGGTAATCTCTGCACAGGTGGCTCAGTATGGGCCAGGTCTGTGACACCAGAGGGAGAGAGGTGAGCTGTGATGTTCCCCGCTTGGGTTGACGTGAGGATTATGAGGGCAGTGGTTGAGAACACATTTGACACATCCCCACACGTCGAGTGATTCCTCACTACATCCACCACTCTCTCTCCCTGCACAGACTTGGGGCTGCTGCAAATCATACTGATGTCTTTGGGGTCTCTGAGGTGTCTGAGCCATCTCATGAGAGGGCAGATGCTGGGGCTACAGTCCCAGGAGTTACCTGCCAGGCTGACGCTGGTTAACGAAGTCCACGCCGCCACAGCTTCCACAGGCACACTACTGAGCTTGTTTGATTCAAGGTTGAGCATCTGTAAGTTCGGCATACACTGGAAAACCGCAGGGTCCAAGATTTGGATTTCATTCCCTGACAGGTCCAATTTCTGCAGTTTGTGCCAGGTCCAAGGCACGCCTTGATTGATGGATCGTATTCGGTTCCACTGCAAGTAAAGAGCCTGGAGGTTGGTAAGACGCGGGAAAATGAAGAAATTAATCCTGGAAAATTGATTGTGCTCTAAATGAAGCTCTTTCAACTTGAACAGCCCTAGGAACGTTGTGCGGGTGAGGCTCCGCAAGCGATTGTAACCCAAGTCCAGAAACTCCAGGCTGCGGCACTCCAGAAAGGTACGAATAAGGATCTGTTTCAGTCCGTTAGACCGGAGATGGAGGTTTTGTAGCTTGCGCAGACCGTAAAAATGTCCTGGCTGAAGAGACTGCAGCTGATTATACGATAGGTCCAGATTTCGCAGGTTCGGTATGGCGCTGAACGTGTTGTTATGCAGATGGGCTATTTTGTTGGAGCTGAGGATCAGTTCCTTGAGCCTGCGCACGCCATGGAAGGCTAAAGCGTCGATGGCGTTGATGGAGTTGTGATCCAGGTAGAGCCAGATGAGCTGGTTGAGGTGAGCGAACTGGTACGGCAGCAGAACCAGCAGATTGTTGTAGCGCAGAGACAGACCTTGGCATCCCGTGGTGATGTTTTCTGGGATGCCTTGGAAGATGCCAGATTCGCAGTACACAATCTTTCCTTCGCAGCGACAACTGGCAGGGCACATCCTCTCCCCCTTGCTGAGCAGCAGCAAAACAGCTGCCTGCAGAAGAAGACATGATAACCTCCAGTCCAGCACCACAGAACCTGTTGGGGGGGCAGAGCGCAGGGAAGAGGTGATCAAAGGGATGACTTGGTTTAAGAAAATGTGCACTCAAAGACATTTAAATAAGTAAAGGTGAGAAATTCATCCTTCAAACAGCAGCACATGTGGCGAGGAGCTGCTTGAGGTCTGATGTCTGAGACACCAGACCTGCTTCATGAAGAATTGATAACAGAGTCTGACGTTAGCTACTTTAAGGTATGAATATGTTTAAATATTTAGGCACAGAGAGACATTTGGAGGGGGGGGGGGGTAATGTGATTTAAACGAGCGCTCAAATAAAGAGCAGACCTCCTTGTGATCTGGCTTTGAAAAATTCAGTTTAAGAACTAATAAATCTGCAAAACTGATCACAGCTGTCGACTCTGCACTGAAACTGTGTCACTAAATTGCGAAGAGCATAAAGACTTACCCATCGTCGCAGAGGGAAGGGAAGGGGTAATCCTCTCCAACAGATGGATGGAGAGCACATCAAACTGCTCTCAGACGGGAGAGATCGCACCTCATGCAGCCCGGGAGTCCATCCGCATACTGAGCTTCACTTGTGCGTCCAATTAGAGGAAAAGAAGAAATGCACGCAAGTTCTCCGCAGCGGTGCAAACGCCCCCCAGCCCTGATCGGCGTGAGTGAGTGAGTGTGTGTGTGTGTGTGTGTGTGTGTGTGTGTGTGTGGTGGGGGGGTCTTCACACTTAGGGTCGTAGTTGGAGTCGCCGCTGTAGTTCAGTCCTCTGTGTGCGCAATAACCCATTTGAGCGCCAACAGACTGAAGTGTGGTGCTCCACTCCATGCAGCCTCTCTCTCTTTCTCTCCCTCTCTCTATGCATCCCCTATCTCTCTCTCTCTCTCTCTCATCTCTCTGAGGCGTGGGCGTCTTTAAGCACACACACACACAAAGCTCATAATATACTGTATATTACCAAACACGCACATCCAGCTGCAATTTGATCAGTCACTTGTGTGCGTTTTTATTTTCATTTTGATTTTAATTACATGCCCATATTTACTGTCGTTCATCAGACTCAGTGTATTTGTGGTAAATGTGAATAAGGTCAGATGTGCTTTATATATATATACCTCGCTCAGGATGATGCTCCAAACATATTTTTTAAAAATGCATGTTGGTTTAAAATGTGGTGTCTCCTCCATTTCATTTGCAGACTCGGTCCCATTGAAGTTATTTGGTCCTGATGTTTCAAAGCTCGCTGAGACGTGGTGGGACCCCAGGGGGCCACAATGTAAAGATGCTATTATGCACATCTCCTGGCCAAGAGGCTGACAAAGCATCTGAAATCATATTAGTCAAAATAAGCATGGTCCACATTCACCCTATTAATATTAATCCTGTCATTCATTCATAAATGGCAGGAAATAACAAGTTGGGTAATCAGGATTTTTGTGCCCTTGTTTAAAATGATAATTAGGGTAACAGCTTAAGTGTGATGTTGACATGCAGGATCCTTCCACACTCTCAGTCAGCAGGGGGAGTGTGTGCAGATAAACAGTTAACACCTCTAGGTGTCTGGAGATGCTGGTGAAGAGGAGGCAACAGTAGGATTATTGGTATTCAAATTAATGGCCCTTATGAAGTGGGCAGCCAAAGACAGCAGAGGAAGGAGGGGGGGGGGTGTTTTAAGTAGGGAAACATGTAATTCTGAGCTCATGTCATACTCATTTCTCATACTTTTCCTGTGCTGCTTTGAACAGACATTCATTACAGCACCATTTTTGACTGCACAGCCTTGGAGCGTGTGAGCTGTAATGTGTGGTAACAGCAACCCCTTGTGCACACAAAGAGAAATGCCCTGTTTTAAAGAGCCGTTCATGCTGAGCTACAAGTGCATGGCCTCAGCAAAGATAAAAGAGGAATCTGCATCCAGATCACTTGTGGCTAAAATGAAATGAGCTAATGAATTCCCATCAATATTTGGCCGGGAGCGCAGTAATATTCTTGATCAAACAAGGGTTCCTCTGGTGCCTGTGGTTTGTATGAAGAAGAAATGTATTTGTGTAATCCTCTCCATGAACGCCACAGCAGGGGTGAGTCTAAGAGGTGTGAAAATGAGCCATTCGGTTAAGATAATACCTCCCAGACTTATAGTAGCACATTTCCTGACTGAATGTCAAACAAAATCTGCTCTTCAAAGGGTACGCTGCCTCGCGTGTGTCTTGGGAGATCACATGTCATTCAAGAAAGGCACACCTTAAGTGTGGGAAAACGTGCTGCTTGACAATGGCACCAGAATGAGGCCGCTTTGTGACATTTCGGCAGAGGTTCACTGTGAAAACTGTGATCAGCGATGTGCCGCACTGACTGTCAGTCATCGCGTGCCAGCTCCAAGATCAGTTTATGGACCGCCTTTCATTTTGTATATGAAAATATAAAAAATGACTACCAGACAGATCTTGAAATTTGACAATTCAATCACACTCAGACGGGCGACAACTGCTATCATCTAACTGCCAGTTACAGAGAAGTGAAAGTGACAACACATCACGCTTTGTTATGTCGCACAATGGACCAGTTTCAAACCCATTTAGAAAGATCAAAACGAGTCCATCTTAAATTATGTTCAAGCAGACCTCTATAAAGTCACAGTTGGACCTCATGAAAACATGAATTTCATATATGTATATATGTAAAATGACGGACATATGAAGGCCTGCTTCTACTCATTGTTGTCAGTTTGATATGCAGAAAGATGGATAGATTTAGTCCTCGAATCAGTCATCTTTCACTGACCTTTTAATCTACTCACTGAGCCTTATTTTCTAATAATATGTTTGTCAGACGAAAAGGGGCGGTGATGTTAGATAGAGACCCACAGACCCTGTTTGTGTGCAAACTGCAGATTATCATGTATGTTTACATTTTGAAAATGACCTTTTATGATTTTTGAAACATCTAAGCTGTACATTGATCTCAGCTGTGTTTGTTATGAGACAGGTGCATTACAGTAATCCACAAAACCCCTTCCTATATAACATCTCACAGTGCAAATAGTAAATGACAGCAACACTGCAAACTTGGTGGTAATTGTACAGGATGCATTTCATGCATTTCATGAATAATGCTGGGTAATAATGAGGGTGTGTATGCTATTTGATGGCAGCTTCTAATCTTTCATATACTTTTATTTTTACTACCTCAAGATAAGGCACACTGAACTGAACTGAGTAAGAGCCAATTGTAAGAGGGTTTTCCGAACACCCTGTCACTCATGCAAACACATGACTCTCAGTCAGTCAAACTCTTTGTGTCATTCAAATTTTATTTGTACACGAAGTACAAACAAGTTGGAAACAATCTTCAGCATACAGACTACAAAAACAAATTCAGTATGTAGAGCTCTTAGGATGAAGTTTCACTGTAAATAAATGTGATGACATTTTAAGGTAACTTTAATTAAAAGGGGACATTTTATCAAATAAATGTATCCATGAATTACAATAATGATAAAAGATATGTAAAGGCTCAAACAAGTAAAGATGTTCTATTTTAGGTGAAAAAAATCTCTACTAAACTTAATGTACTTGAGGATTTTGAACATCTTTTAAGGTCCCTAAGGTCTATATCTCTACAAATATAGTTATCACATTTATTGTTTATAAAGATAAAGAAGCTGATTACTTCAGTGCTGGACATGCACTCAGGTTCTTAAAACAGCGTGTCACTTTATAACGCTCCAGGTTTGGAGCCTTAATCTGATTTATGTCTAGTTTGTTTTTTTTGTTTTTGTTTTTTTGTCTAAGCTCTTCTTACAGGAGAGGAACCATTTTGGTGCAACACTGAGCACTTCTTTGAGACACTTCTCTGCCTGAGGGGCTCATGTGCACAGTGCAATGCCAACACAATGCATTATGTATAAGGAAACACACAAATGGAAATATAAAATAAACAGAGTTGCAAAAGGAGGACCTTCACATTTGTGGTGCAGGAAAGTAAACTATCAAGAATAGCTGATGATACCGATTTAATCCGGTTCTTTTTCTTTGACCTGTTCTTCCTCAGCGTCTGAATTTGGGTCCTCAGTTCTATTGTGTTGCCTCATAACCCGCAACTGTGACCGTCTGATGCAGGATTTAAATGCAGAGGCACATAATCATCATCTCTATAATGCATTACCAGCTGATTCTCACAGGGTTCCTTGCAGAGACGTGTTTTCATATGCATGAGAGTAATATATGGAAAGGTAGACTATCAAACCATATGAAGCATCACCATCCTCTGTTACTGCAGGAGAAAAGACACTGAAGAAGGCTGGTTTAACCTTTTATACAATAGTGCTCTAATGGTGTTTCCAACCAACTATCTCTCATTAACTTCATGAATCTTGTAGCACCTTTGCTGCTGGTGTTTCAGCTTGTGAATTGGTCTAAAGAGATGAGATGCTTATCACGCATAAGAAAGTAGTTCCTTAAAGTAAAAGAGACCATGAATTCAGGTCAGATGAACAACTTCTCAGTTTGCAATCATGAGAGTATCCAAGCACTCCAAGCGCCATCCAGCACGATGACAATTTTAAGAATCCAAATAAGATTTAGACGCAATCGATAAACCGCGACAATGAGAGAAGGATTCATTTTAAGGAAAACACTTCATGTATGTAATCAGAGTAAAGTCAATATACAACCCTCAGTACATCAAAAACCAAAAGGAAGCATATGCAGTATTTTTCTTGTCTCTCTCTTTCTCTTTTTTCCCTCTTTTGAGTTGTAGAAGCAGCAGGGGATAAAGTGCCAGATGTTTGGGGACAAGCCCTCTGTCTCAGAAATATTTACCTGCTGCTTGGATATTTTGTGCGTAATTTGCTGTGTAATTAAACTTACACATTTTGATGTCAGGGTCAGAGTAAATAAAACCTACCTCAGCACTGTTTTAAGTCTCTGGTCCTAATTATTTGACTATTTATACATTTTTACAGTGTTTCAGCGGGATTCATTATGCTGCAAAAAAGCAGGCCCTTCCCTTGCTCTATTATTCAGGGCTCAGTCAGTCACAGACAGTCATTAAAGTTTCATAGGAAGCAATTTGGTGGCTGACTTATTTGCAAAGTGAGGCGAGTGCATATGGTGGTACTATACCTTTGTTTATGACTTGGGTCTTCATGCTTTTCATGTCACAGGAGTGCCATTCTGTTGCATCCTTGGCACCTGAAGGGAGTATTGTCAACAACTACAGATTGTCGTCAAGGACTTATCAGGTCACGAAAATCTAAAACACAAAAGTTATTTTATTTGAAGTCTGTTTTCACAAGAAGTCAAATTCCAGCAATAAGTAAGACAGAGAGCTGGAAAACCTTGAAGTTAGCGGAGTCAAAAAAAGTCAAAGTTGTGATATTCCCTCCAATGCACAAAGACGGCTATAAATATGCTGTGAAGCTTAATTATTGATCCATGAATCTCTGCACTGCTTGCATATGTCAATTGTAGCGAATGCCCAAAAAAGCCAGATGAAATGTGTAAGTGGGTCATGTCAGATTTGTTCAACAACATAAATAAGAATCGATGCACAGACCACAGGGAATTTTAAGCACAACAGATGATTGCACAACAGCGACGTGCTGTGATTTATAAGCGGGGATTACAACAGGAGATAACAATTTTTCCCCCCATAATAACCATTTCTGTGGCTATTAATTTCAATACATCAGCACTGGATTTGACTTGTGGATAAAAGAGAAAGAGACCAAGGGTATCATCACAAGCAGATGAAAATTAAATACTATTTCTACAGATTATAACACATTTGATTTCAGCATAGACACAGAATAGATATATGCTTGTTTGTCTCAAAGGTAATAAATATTTGATCTGTTTGGTCGAGCAATGCAATACTACTGTGTACCTGCCCCAGTTTAATATATGCAACAATAAGGTAAGACTGTGAGAGATTATGACATGTTTTTATAAATGTGTCAGAGAATCACCTAGAT
>JBAJHX010000076.1:5917287-5944508 GCA_037176925.1 Amniataba percoides | reverse complement strand
AAGACACATTTTATGTGTAATGTTTTTCTTGACATTACTTTAGAGAATGTTTGGCCTTGTTTTTATCAAGGAGAAGATATCTGTTGGCAGGACATTTAAGCAGGAAACCATAACAAGGTTCATGAAATAAATACACAAGAAAGCAGCAGAATTAGCCAATTTAGTTCAAGATGAGCTCATCTCTCTCTTGTCATTATACTCTGTAATCAGATTAACTTGAGAATGACATATTGAGATAAAAAAATCTATTTTGGTCAAATGTGGATAGATGGGCAAGATTGTATTGAGAATATTGAGAGCCAGTGTAGCAGAAACTTGGTTATGAGGTTATGAGGTGAAATGAAGCATGTCACCATACGTGTATATATATATATACACACACACACACACCTATATATGTATACACACACACACACACCACGTTTGGTAACTATGGTGACATATTAATGCAAGGATTTGGCCTGAGCAATCACAATCAGACAGAAGCAGTCCAAGTAGCCTGTATCCTGTTCTGTGGCAGATCATTCAGTCATATCCCCAGTTTTCCTGTAAGAGACGCCTCTGTTTGCCCTGTCCATACCTGTTCTTCATTATTTGTAAGAAGCTGTCAATTGAAAGTCTACTAATTCCAATAAAGCAATCTGTTCTTTTTTAGCTCTTGACACCAGAAAACCCAGAAACTCACATTACCTATCTGTCTGTATTTAACTTAATGTTTTATGGTCTTGTTTCATTTGTAAAAAGCCAGTGTGAACATGAACGGAACAGAGCGAAAACACAGGCACGTATCGTTTTTTTTTTCCTGGATCAGACCCAGATGAAACGAACAACAGGTGTGAAAGCGCTCTATGTGCTACAATACGGCACACACTGCAGAAATTACACAAATGGTACTACTTTAACCCGCCACATATCAACAAGTCCTCCAAACTAATCAACAAAATATGTTGTTTGTGATTGCCTTCCAAAATGACCCATATAAATGTTTTTTTAATCTGACACTCCTATATGCATAACCTCAGCCATCAGGGCTGTCGCAAATTACACTAACCGGAATCACGTTAGAATGATGATGTGTGTGTGAAAATGGCATTCTGATATTTTAATGGGCTTGCCGCCCTGGTGGGGTCACCAATCATTGTTCTCTCGAAAATGGAGGAGCTGTAAGCCGCACCTGAACAAACCCTTGACTGTGTTTATGGTAACAAGTTCTTTTGAGTCCTCATCCAGCTGCTGGTAGCTGTGGCTCATATCCAGCTTTGTAAATGTCCTTTAGTGTGTGACAGTCTTTTAAGGTAGGGACTTCATTGGCATGGTTAAAATCCTTGGTTAAGGTTTGGGAATAATGATTTAACATAACACAGAAGATCCTACGTCACACAGCCTTGTCAGTTAAAAGTAACCACATTTTTATTCCAGACATTTTAAAAAATAATTGATGATGCTGTCTTTCATTGGTGGACATTCTCCCACATTTACTGTATCTGATTTTTGTGTTAAATTGGATCAAATCCTGATGTAACAAATAGATTCAAAACACAAGAGACCACAGTGCAGGGATACTGCGTGTTCTGCAGAGCATTCCTACCAGAGATAAATCAGTGGGTGAGATTATCCCTGGAGCCAGGAGGAGAGGCATTTCATCAATTTGAGATCAGGACTTTGTATTGATCGTGCAGCCCATGCATGTTTGACATTACTGAAACCTCCCTGTTTTTGGTGACTCTTGGATCTCAGTCAATCCCCATTTCCATAGAGCACAGAGGTGTGAGCTCGCTGCAGTGCAGAGCTGAGAGGTCAGGTGCGTCTGTTGCTCCAGAGGTAGTATTTTCTCCTTTTTCTTTTCTTTTTTTCTTTTTTCTTTTTTTTACACCCACCTGTCAAACTGTTTTGTTTTGTAATAGTTTAACCGTATTGCACAGACACTTTCATCAAATGCAGCGGATTTTCAGCCTTTATATCTTTGGTATTTTGTTCCTCCTTTGACTCAGTGATTTTGTGGTCTGCTGTCAAAGCGCGTCAAGAAAAACTGACCATTTTTAGGTGGAAATGTAATCCTCCATATTAAAGCAGCTTAATTCAGACTGTTTTGTCTTTCTGAAGATATTGTAGAATCAATGGCAGAAGATGTTTTCCCCCGCAGAGCATTTTATTGCCCATGGTGCATTACTAGTAGCAATGTTTTTCCAGCTACATTCAGTCTGTTAGAGCTGTTAGAGCTGTAAAATGTATCTTTTTGCTCTAACTTAACATTGCGGTGCCATAACACAGTTGAAATAGCAGAGGAAGGGGATTCATGCATTTAGAGGTCTCAAGTGAGCAGAAAACAAGGCTGCTGATATGAATCGTTATGAGCAGCAGCATTTAGCTCAATCTGCATCACGTCAACCCACAAGTCAAGAGAGATGCACATTCGCACATACTGCTGGAGTTATGCATGGCTTAACTTCTCTCAACAGCTTACTCACACACACCCACCCCACACCCACACACATATACACACACACACACACTGACGCTTAACATTCATCACCAAAGAGTTTGTGTGAAGTGAACATGTGTGGCAGTTACGTCTGACAGCAAGTGTGGAAATTATGAATAAATCCTTCATCATTTGCTATTTGTCAGCAATTTACGAGTCGGGCGGCTAGCGGTGGCTTTTTCCAATTCAGTGACAATTACCGCAACAGATACTGGGAACGCATGACAAGGGCCCTAAAGCAGCCCCTAAAGCTTGTGTGTCGGCAAAAGGGCTAGCTGACACCCCATCATGTTCCTGTTAATGTACTCGAAAGATGCTGAATGGAGAGATTTTTCAGTCTCATGAATTTCTCTCTTGGTTAACTGTGTATTTATATTACTGCTGGTTACACTCGCAGAAAGGCCCAGTCGGTTATGAAAGCTGCAGTAAGATTACATTAAGCGCAGCAAGGGCCACTTAACGGCGGATTTCATTTTGTAGTAATAATTCAAATTTCTACATAATTTACAGGACTTAATTACGTCCTGAATATTTGAGTAACTATAAGGACATGAAAAACTCTGACTATAGTGGTATGAAATGGAGAAAAGAAAATCCTAAAATTGAACCTTCTGCCATCTCAAAATTACCTCCATTAATCTTTGCTTTTCTTGAAGTCAACAACCATGGGCTCTATTTACAGGAATCATTGGTGCAGGTTATCAGGTGCCTGAAAACCCTCAGCTGGCCCTTTGAACACAGCGGAGCAGCAGCAGGATACCGAGCGCCGTTCAGATCATTGAACTTCTCACCCTGATGTGTAAAGTAATCCCAGCTGCTGAGCCAAGGAGCCTCACTGGGATACTTGTGTCAGTAATGGTGCCGTTATAACTGCAGGCTTGATAAATCAATCATCAGACACAGCCACTGGACCTGTTTGACCCGTGGTTTTTAACTTAACAAAGTCCCCCTCAGCAACAGCACTTGCCATTATTACAAGAGGAACAAACATGCAAAAACGATTCGTGGATCCTGTGATTCACTTCTGGTATTGATGCTATCTGATTCACTGTTTATCTGAGTGAGATAAGTGGATCAGCAACAAGTAAGGATTTTCAAGTAGGGCAGGAAAAAAGTGAATTGCTGATATTGTATTTTGTATTTCATCCTCTGACACACCATCCATAAAGCTGCATCAAGCAATTTATCAACACCAGGAGGCAGAAAATGTAAAAATAGAATCTGGAATGACTCCCTTGATCTCTCATTTGTAATATACCTTGTTGTCATGCTGTAAAATAATATCTTTTTTAATGATAACTAATTCCATAATTAAGACAGTTTTACATTAATGCATATATGTTTTGTGGGATTTTGGTATTTTATTATTCTGTCAGGTGCTCATAATGTAAAAACTATGAATCAAGTCATGTAATGAACCACACACACAATGACATCACTATGTAATAATCACTTTTGTGAATTATTTATATGAAATATAAACCTCTCCTTGTCATCTTTGTCTGGTGAAGGTTTAAGCAGAGGATAGAATGTGATAACAACTACTTCTCTGTCCGTTCCTTCATTCAATTTATTTTCTTATTCAGTTTATTCTATAGTAACCTATGAATCATCATCATTTTGCGTCATCACTGACAGATGCAGTGTTTCAGAACTGTAAGTTCTGCATTCATGAAATGAAACACTTATATGTACATGTACACTGGTATTTTGTGGGGGAAAGGCAGAAATAAATGGACACTGCTTTTTTATTGCTCTGCTGTGAGAGTTTTTGAGGGCACTATATCATGAATAAATTCACTCAGAATTTAAACACTGAAATAAAATAGCACAGTAAATTTGGTGCACTATGTTGTAGGTAGGGAATCATTTTGGACACAGCCCTTACTTCACTGTTTCAACAGGTTGTTATGTCTGCCGTGTTAGCTGATGATTGCCTACACACCCATCTACGAAAGCAGAAACAGAGCTGTTTGAACATCCTATTAGAGTCTTGCCTCTCACCACTTGTTGAAATCAGCTGAATGCGATCTATCATTTGAAATACAGTTATAACAAATGCATACCAAGGTCGTATGTATTTAAAGATTAATGCTTCGTGCAGACATTTGATTTCTGTATTGATATTAATTCGGTACAATATCAGAAACCCATTTCCCGTACAGTGCTATATTCTTCACCTTAGGTGTGCGGGTGGTTATTACTGTGTCTGCACCTGCGTTTGACTCACCGTGCGATCAGTCGACAGAGGAACAAACAAGGGAGCTTCATCCACATTGCTGGTGCCTTACTTTGTTGTCTCTTTTCTGTCTAACCGTTAACATGCAGCTGTTTAACAGCAGTAAAATTACAAGTGGTGTACCTCATTATGTAAATAGCTGTCATTCTGACTATTAGCAAATAGTGATTCTTGTTTCCAGCAATGAGCTTTTCAGAATACACATGAATAGACCACATGAAAATTCCTGAGTGATATAAAGTACTACGCGCTGCCCTTTACACACAACGTACATGAATATTAGCATAGAAACAACATAACACTCCCACGCAATCACTGAAACCAAGCCAGGTGCTTTTATGACTCTGAATCACTCATACTGTATGACTCTGTGTGTGTGTGTGTGTGTGTGTGTGTCTGTGTGTGTGTGTGTGTGTGTGTGTGTGTGTGTGTCTGTGTGTGTGCAGTAGACTGGAGGCCTGTCCACCCTGTTTTCCGGCCTTCCCTCCAATACACACTGGGACCGGCTCCAGCCATTGGACAAGGAGGAGACTTACAATGCGGTACAATGAAAACAGATGTTTACCGTCATCGTGGAAAGGGAGCACCGTCCAAGCGCATTTGCATGTTGACCTGTAGCACGAAAGAGAGAGGGGCAGCACCATTTTTCTATCCGGCTGTTGATAATCATATTTTCTGACTAATACAAATGTAATGTGGGCAAACTACACACAGCCTTGAGTGACGCATCATGAAATCCAAGTAAAAAAAAGGGTTTATATGATGGCATTTTGTGAGCGTCTTTAGAATATGAAGCATGCAGTGAAATGGAAGCCAAGCGTCTGCACTGTCTAACAAGGCAAAGATGAAAGCAGCCCTCCATAACTGTGCCCGTCGCCTCCTGTTGTCTCCACACCTCGTCGCACAGCTCGCTCATGAAAGTGAAGCAACACACACGCAGAGGGCAGTGTTTTTCTTTTTAAAAAAAAAAACAGCACAACTATGTCTTCCTTAGGTGGGCGGCCATCGAACGCTGTCGGCGGTGTTTGCTTGTTGTGGGGAAGTGAGAACTGTTGTCCTTGCAGTGACTCCTACTGGTTGGTCTGTGCAGAAGGAGGCCCGATCTAAGTGTCTAGCCTGAACCCCCCCATGTCTAAGTCCTCCCGCTGACAGGAGGAAAAGAAAAGCCTGCAGAAAAGAGGCAACGACTTTGAATGTATTGAAAGGAACGTACTGGGTGGCTCCCTCCACATACTCCCTAATATTGAAAATGAAGTGGCTATTTACACATATGTATGGAAAATGCTCATCTTTTACACAATGTAGATGTCAGTAAGTTGAATTTGTGACTTGAATCATGTTCGATGACAGCGTGGCGCTAGCTTGGTCATCATCTGAGTTTAACATGGTAGCTTGCTAAGTAGCACTTAACAATTGGAGTAATATCAAATTCATTCAGCATTGTCATCTCGAGACAAATCCCAACAGGAAGGAGGACAAAAATAACACAAAAGCCTCCATCATTGACCCAAACACAGATAATTAGCTTGTTTTGACAAATGCAGCTACAAACACAATTAAATGCATCTCTCCTCGGCCTGGTTGATTTGTGACCCGACCGAACAAGTGGTTTTATGTGGACGCGAGACAAGCCTGAGACTTTGATCTCATAAAATGTGACTTGAGAAAAGATGAGTCAGTTCACGTCTTTCGTACTTTTCACCTTTGCTGATAATGCTTTAGCTCTGTGAGTGCCAAGACCACGGGGCTAATTAGCCTTTCTGAAGTGATTGATATCAGGGATGAAGAGATATGCCAAATGAGTAAAAGCCTGTGATGACTCATGAGTCAGGATTTTTGTTTCTAGACTGTAAAGACATCAGGTATAAAAAAAAGACCTAATTGATTGCTTACTTTATTATAATAACATATGGACATGAACAAGAGCATGAGAAACTTCTCATCAGTTTATAATGATTTTAAGAATCAATCTACGAGTCTTAAAGTTTGAGAGGTTTATGAATTATTTGTCCTTAAAATAAGATTTTGGTGCAGATTTTGTGATAAATAGTAACATTCCTATATATTTTCAGCGTTTATCTTATCAGTTAGGTGGCACAGTGGTGTAGTGGTCAGCACTGTCGCTTCCCACCAAGATGGCTTTGGGTTCGATCCCCGGTTGAGGCCCATCTGTGTGGAGTTTGCATGTTCTCCCCATGTCTGCATGGGTTCTGTCCGGGCACTCCGGCTTCCTCCCACAATCCGAAGACATGCAGGTTAAGTTAGGTTGATTGGGGAAAACTGTGAGTTTTGCGACTGACTGGCGACCAGTCCAGGGCATACCCCGCCTTCGATAGGATCCAGCACCCCTGTGACCCTGAGTGCAGGATACAGCGGGTTAGAAAATGGATGGATGGGTCTTATCAGTTAAAGCTAACCCAGTCACATACCATGTTCTAGTTTTCAGCATTGATTTAAGAGTCAAACACTGAAGCAATGCTCAGGCTGACCGGCCTGTGTGACACTGACCGACTGTGTAGCAAAAATAGTTTTGTTTCAGTAGTGCAACCGAAAGACCCCACATATGGCTTAATAAAATGCTAATTCCAGCTAACTTTATTCATAAAACAAATGCCCACACATCATATATACTGAACATAATGGTTATCTGGGGAAATTATCGCATCTTGTCACAGATCTGCTCTCTTGATGGATAGCTGATCACTCAGAGGGAGGTCTCATCACTGATGCTGCATCCTGAAGCTGAGCGCTCCACTGGTCCAAACCAAAAATGATCTGTCTCCATTGCATTTCAGCATTTAAAATAACACTGACCCAAAGGGTGGGCCATACATATTAAAGCCTAAAATCAGAAAATTGTAACTTGTCATTTAGAGAAAGGACTGCCATAGAAATTAACTGAGCAGAAGAAAGAGGTGTGCTTGGGTATATTTTCCCTGTACAGTAGGTCAGCAACAGTACACGGCTGCTCTGTCTTACCAGCTGGAGAAGCTGCGGCGTGTATTTTTACATACCAGCATTTCTCTGTTTGGGCTTGAGGGCCGTCTGATTTCATCAGAAACCTAGGAGCCCTTCTCATCTACATCTAAATTTGAGCAAAGGCTAAGTTAGGCCAAGCTACAGGGTTTGTTGTTATTGCACTGGGAATCCTCTGGAAGCAAATATGTCTCCTTCAGCTGTCATTGTTTCATAGTTATATTTAGCAACTCCAGCACCGGCTCTGAATGGAGCCCATCACAGGGTTACAGTCTTTTTTCACCTCCCTGTGAATAGTTTAGATTAGTTTAACAAAACATTCATCTGCGTCCATTCTCCATCTCCTCGAGGGGGCTCAACCTCTCCCAGTGTTTGTTGTGTTCAATTCAAACGGTAGCATTTTTAAAACTTCATTAATTAATATTTTCATATGAACTCTGGATCATAGGACAATGTGTACCAAAGGACCAAGAGATAATTATTGCCTGACTTTGCATTTTTCCTCAGCTCCATGCTGCGGCTTTCAGCTCACTGTTTAGATTTTATAGCCCCCCAATTGAATGTTTTGGTTCACTGCTACTGCCTTCATCAACGTCATTTCCATTCACAGAAATTGGATTTTCAGTGAAAATGCTTTAATAAACCTGCTGTACACCAAATTACAGATAGAGAAGATTGGTGATTAGAGTCAACGGAGGCAAGTTAGAGATGGTAACTTTAGGTAACACTTTAAATAACTTTTTAATTCCACCCTGCTGTACGCTCGTGTTTCACACCCTTCTTATGTAAGAGCTTTGGATCCTGGATAAGAACATCACATGTACTGGTGGGAGTTTTGATTGCCATGGGTGGCTTCAAGACATGAATATGCCAACACTCGTACGGTATGACATCTGGCTAAAATGTATGTCAGACCACCACCTGCAATCATTTAGACCATTTAGACAGATGGATATCATTTGATTGCTCAAGATACATGACAACATACATGGAGTCAACACTGAAGTGGGCACATGGCAGAGCAAGTGTGCAGTGTACTCAGTGTGTTACTTTCACAGTCAACACTGTGTAGGGAAGATAATTTAGGGTGTGCTCAGTTCGCCTCAGTGGTAGCTCTGCAGAAAAGGTCGGGGGTCATCAAAATCAGTGGATCTGCTCACTGTAATAATTTGAAATTTTTTGTGTCAATGCAGCCATTATTTTAAAACAAAAATAGCAAATGAGCAGCTCACTCTCATTTCCATGTGCATGATGTTTGCGATAAACATGTAAATCATCCCCAGGCTGTAGATGCACAATTAGTTTGCATCCTAATTGTCTGTTTTATGATTTCCTAAAATCGCTTATGTCAACAAAGCAGTTAATGAAAAAGAATTACAAGGTCTGTTTTCATCTTTTTTGTCATTGCTCCTTCATTTTCATAGCTATTTATATTTTAAAATTTCCTCTTTTTTTATCCTCGTTTAACCCCTTTATTGGGGTTCTGAGGCATGCAATAAACATCTCAGGGACCCTTGTGGCCTGGGTACATACTAACCATCTCATTGCCCCATAAAATGAGATCTGTGCCCTTATTTGCACCAAGGTCCTGTAGCTCCATCTCCCCCACAATGAGAGAAAACGGCCACAAGGCTGGCAGATCTCGTCCATGGGCAAGAGGTTCAATTACTTCAGTTGTCATGGAGCAATAAATGACAAATTAAGTGGCTGGCACCGAACACTGCTTGAAGGAGGCTGTATCTGAATACTAATGTCAGCTGTGTGTGACAGTGGGTAAAGAGAAAGACAGCAAAAAGCCCCAAAATTGTCAAAGGAAAAACAGGCAACTTTTCTTTCACCAAGATATATTTTCTACTCCTTGACCTTGATTCAGAATAATTAGGCCTGCAGCTTCCTTTGTTGCTTGAAAGATTGTTCGGCGATGTTTTAATTACTTTTTAAAAGAACACCTCACTGTTATTTATAGACACAATAAACAGCTGTGTGCATTGTGCAGTTGTATTCATTTTGATTAAGGCCTCTGTCCTCTAATATTCTTTTAAGCAGTCCATGATCTTTGCTACCACAGACTGGAACAGGCATTGTAATCCTGTAATTAGTAGAGTATGCACACAGAATTTAGACACTGGCTAATGAAAGTGCTCTGTTGTGCCACTTTCACATCACATTAAAAAGCTAAAGGTCTATAGCCACACTAGCAGCCCTGTGAGATTTCACTGGGTGAAAAATGGAGACATTTTGCTACCCTCACTGGATACTGGACAAGCTGTGTAAAGTTTGACCTAATGGCGGGGCAAAAGGAAACACTGTGTTTTTACGTACATTAAATGAGTTTGTCCTCTTAGCTCCACGCTGTCTGACCACCCAATAGAAATTAGGACATCTTTGTCGTGTGACTTATCACTGGGTGAAACTGAACAGTGGGCGGGGTTTAGCAAACACAGCAGCTTAATGTGGAGCCATCGTGTAGCTTGGCCCAACTTAACCTTTAGTCAGATTTAAAGATACAGAGTTGCAGAGGACTGTCGGCCTCCCTCACTCCTCCCGCGCACGCCTTATTAGATCAGGAGGATGGACATGAGAAAAATGAATAAATTAGGCCTCGACAACAGTCTTTGGAAGCATATGAGATACATGAACAATTAAGAAACACAGGACTAGACCTTGAGTAATGTATTTTTGATATCTTTAAAGGTGCATTATTAAATTTCTCAGTGCAGTGGAGCAAGCTATAATCACAGCGCCGCATTATCACCTTATAAAACTGTCATGGTCAGTAACAACTTTTTGCACATCAAGCAGACATGGATAACTATTTTATCTGGAGTTGTGTCTATCATGTAACAAATGTAAGTCCATTATTCAGTCTCCTTTTAACTTTTCTTTTGCTATCAAATAGCCTTCTGCCCCTGTTGCAACCTCTTTAGCTGAATGCTGAATAATCAGCTGTTGGCTCACTTGGTCAGTCTGTCAGTAAGCTTTTTTTTCACACATAATTTTTGCCACTGGCGAAAACTATGTTAGATGTTTGAACACTGAAGGAGTTAAAGGGGACCAGCAGAATTGGTTTCAGGTTCATGAGAGACTTTCAGTTCACACACGGTCATTTGATTCACTGTGAATAGACAGATTTTGACCAGTGCAGCTTTAACTCAGACTACAGCAACAAATCAGCCAACCAATTCTGTCATCCTTAATGTCACGCCACCAACATGGCTAAAAATAAGGATTTCAAATCAGATCAGCGTTGGAAGTTTCTGAGTTGATGTGATTGCTGGGCATAGTAGATCAACAGTCAACGCATAATCTGCTTGTTGCGTATTCCCCACTGCGAGCACAGCTAAATAATCAAACTGAGGCCAAACTGAACCACTGGATCCTCTAATCAATTACATTAACTGTCTCCAATCCGGCTTAGCGAGCAGATGCAGGGTTGTGCTTTGGCCCAAAAAACAGAATCCCGCCTTGTTGTACAACACTGCAGGATGCAGACAGACCCCACTGACATCTCTTACACATCACATCTGTAGATTTAAATGTATGTTGCTCAGAAAACATCGAGGTTGCTGACCTGCACTCCCTTGTTCCCATCATTCTCTCCACTTGTTTTTCTTATGTGATTTATTACTGTACAATGTGCGGGGTACATTGCATCCTGTTCAGCAGACAGACAGTGTAACTGAGTCATGCTGCAGCAGTTTTGTCAGGGTAACAAAGCATTTGCACTGGGACTGTGAACTTGCATCCACAAGGTGACCTCCAGGGAGATGCTGTCAGGCTACCCAAGGTGACAGCTGAGCTCCTAAAGTACGCCGCGCACACATGGGGAATGTTCTGCAGTAAAATGAAGGAAGGCGTCACGCGGATGAGATTCATTCATCTTAATAAAGTTGACCATCAAACTGATGCGGCTGCAGAGGTGCTAGTTAGACGGAGGATGAAATGTGGTGAGACAGAGAGAGGAGTGGAGAAGAGCAGACAGGACTGTGAGAAAGGCTTCTCAGCTGTAAACACAATGTTCTTTTCCCAGCATCAGCCCTCTGAATAGAACAGTATCTGTCTACCTGTTGGCAACATCCTGGCAGAAAAGCTCATTTTATAGAACTGCTGCAAAGCACATTTTAATTTGTCTCCCAAATGCCTGGCAGCACAATTATTCTTTTAAGTAAAAATCTGTCACACGTTCATATAAATAAATGTGTTTTGCTACTCCACATCACTGGCTGACACACTGTAGAACAACTGTGATTCAAAGTATAGTCACTTGACGGTGGCTGTTAGATTTCCGTTTTTAACACCCACTGTCTGTGAGGTCTTTCCCATGAGGCGTCTTCTGACACACATAAATGCATTTCATGTTGCTGGCAGTTTGTCTGTAATAAACTGTGGATAGTTTGCACAAGTAAAGCAGCACTGCCCACAGATTTCAACTTTAACAGAAAATGCAAGGAAAGAGATGTCGCAGAGTGATGGCATGAAAGAACAGTACTCCGGCTCTTGCCTCCTCATCCAACCAGCTGCCTCCTTCCCTGTAACGTTTAAGAACGATCCCACAAAAGTACTGAATGTGTCTATTGAAGTAGATGGATTTTTGAGTTACCATTTATTCGCTAACCTAACCCGCATTGCTACTTTCTCAGTAAAAGCCTTTGAGCAAGTGGAAAGCTTCTACGGCATGAAGCGCAGCAGGACAAAGTGTTTGGGCTGCAACAATAGAGTACGGTGCCGGAAATACGGGCAGCGCAGTCCAGTTCAGTGGGCCAGTGGTGGGTGTTTTCAGGTTGGACATTTGACACACTTGTTATAATTTCTTTGGTTCCTGACTCAAGTTTTTTTTTTTTTTTACATTTGCTAGTCATGTACCAAGTTAAAGAGAAATAATAACATGGATTTTTCATGGTGCTCAGCAATATGGCCTTCTAGTCGTGCAGAGGATTACATTGCTAATAAAATTCCAGCAGGTTTGACACAGCAGTTGTATGTTTTTTGCTACACAGCCTCACTTTTTTCGTAAACTAATTAGGAACCTAATTAATAGTTCTTCAGAATTTTATTTGCTACATTAAGCGTACATTAAAGTCTGCACTTCTGTTTATCAGTTATATAGTCCTAAAATCACAAGCCTTTAAAAACATATGCAAAGCCATATGAAGATTTTGTTATTTAACTTAAAATATGTGTATTTACTGTATAATAGTTTAGTCTATCTCATTTTATGATCTTGTGATCTTGTGAAATAGTAATATAAAAACCTGATATATAAAATTGTCTATTATACAATATGTGTGCATTTTATGTGCATGTGTCTGTGTGTTTGGGCCTGTAAAAAAAATAAATCTCACACTGGGGCCAGTCATTACTAGCTAGCGTCACTGGCCATTAGTACTGACACAAGTGAGCAGTAAGGTCACCAGCTTTTCAAGAAGCAAACAGAGCTACGGAAGCCGTGTGTCTCTGGTACTACATGCTCATCATAGTGACCTTTTTAAAACAGTCTCTGGTCCACTGCATGACTAGAGAGAGTGTCCTTCTGTATACCAGGCCTGTGGGGAAGTGGCCTGAGCATCACCAGTGACACCAAATTAAAACAAAAACCATAAATCTTGTATATCAGTTTTACTGAGATGACAGTTTGAGACTAGTTAAAGTGGAGCAACACAGCTTCATGATCATCCGTCCCTTTGTTTGGCAGGGAGAAGAGTGACAAGATAATGTATGGCTCCATGCAGCGGCTATTGTATCGCAGCGCTGGCCTCACGGCATTTGCCTTGATTTGTATATTATCCTTCTGCAATATTCACATCTCATCACCACAGATGAATCTGTGCCGGGCCTCTGCCCATAATATCAACCCAATCCTCCAAGTGCAGATCGTTCCTCTGTGGAAATATCACGGGAGGCCAACAGCTGGCTGCAGTTCATCTCTTGTCGCCTCACATTTTCAGCCACATTAATATTGGACAAGTCTGTTCAAGTTCAGAGGCTGTTTTGAGACTGTAGCACTTAAACAGATGGCCATCGTCTTGGCCTCTTTTGAAGGAGGCAGACAAACACAATAGGGACAAACCAGATCTGATATATTTTTCTTGCCGTTCATTGTCTTGAACATTTTGTGCAGTCAGTAGTTTCCTTGTAAATATGTTGGGTTTTTTTCAATCAATCACAAGGAGAGAGATCAAATCTACAGCAGGAAAATCATGTGTATGTGTGTGTTTGTGTGCGATGTTCGGTCAATATACTTTAGAAAATTTAATATCACAGTAGTAACTAAAGGGGATATTCACTATTCACATAATGGCAGAGCAACAAAATAATGTGGCATACACAGACACGCACAAATGCAGACACACACAATCTTCCACAGCATTAAGATATACAGCTCATTCTTTAGAGTTATCACCATGGAAACTGGACAGGAGTGAAAAGCCTGCACTGCTGTGGAGCTGTGGATGGAGCGGTGGCATGACAGCATCCTGGGTCCTACACTGTGACATTTATATGAAATGGTTTAGCACAGTGTATAAACTTAATCTGTCAACTCCTCTGAAATGCAAAATCTACAGATTCTTTTCCCCGCCGTTGCATTTTCTGCTTTGCTTTGACCACCTTGGCTTTCAGTTCAGCCTAAGTTGTAAGGAGGGGTCAGTGGCGTTTCGAAAACGAATGAAACCGGTAATGAACACTCCTCAGCAACACTGTTCAGTTATACATCGGTAGCCAAAGTGCTTCTCACGTTGCTTCAATTCTGAGTTCTCCGATGGTTGCGTGGCTGGATTAAAGGTATTACCTAAGTTCCTTCATGCTTCAGGAAGTCAGCTTTTTCAGTATATTCTCAAACATCCTCACCAGACATGTTTGAAGGCACACACCTCTCTAATTTAACATATTCTCTTCTTTGAATAATCATTTGCCTGATTTGCCCCTCCCCCTACATTAAGCATGGATGAAATAACGCTGTGTAATGTGAAAGGTTTAGTTTGTAGTGATGAACCCACAGAGAATTATCGCCTGACTCTGCAGTTCCTCTCGGGTCTCGGAGGTTTATAATGTGTGGTTTTACTGCCAGTGACTTTACTGTTGATTCACTGTTACTGATGATGAACAGCTAAACCCACTGTACGCTACCTATCTGAGCAAAAACCAGAGAGGAGGAGCATTTCTCAGCCAAAGAGCCAGATCTCTCTCAGGAGCTAGTGGAGACCAAATGAGAATTTTAAATAAATAAAAGCATGTTTGACTTTGTCCCCTTTTATCCATATCTACTTGATGTGTAAACATACCCATATCAACTTTATATGGTGGTATTATGTGAGTTTGTGCTCACAGCTTGTTTCCTCTGCCTCCAAGTGGAAAACAAAAAACAGTAAATGCAGGTCTTCCATCTTCTAATGTGCGACTTGGTTGAGAGTGTTTTTTTTGATTGACAGGAGTCCATCACACTTAACCATGGTTGCTGCTGCTTCATCATTTCCCTCCTTAACCCCACGTCTATCCTACAAATCTGGGATTTTCTGGCTCCAGAACAAATTAAGGTGTAAACCCAAAACCAGGCTCAACAGATGTCTGGCCTTTGTAAAGTTACAGATACAAACGTAGAACTTTCTCTTCTGTGCTCATTTGTTAAATATAGCACTGGAGCGGCGAAGAAATGTACCCGAGGAACAGTTTTCACATGACTAATTACCTGCCTTTTAGTTCAGGTATTTGTCAGAGTTTTCTTTAATTAGCAGATAGCTTGTTAGCTTGACTGCTTAAGGTTGCTGTGTTTCACCAACAGTGGCAACAGAGACAGGAAGGAAGAGAGGAAGGAAACTAATGTAATAGCGAAAAAAGCCAACGGGAGGATTATTGCAGCAGCCTCTCTTGAGTCAGACTGACGTAGCCCCAAAGCTGAGTTTAGGTTTATCCCGACCCCACTTTTAATCCAAAAGCCCAGCCCCTATCCACTCGCTTAAATTCATCTGTAATCCCCAAATTAACCCCTCGCCCAAACTTTCACTTATCCCTTCACTTAGTTTAGTTATGGCTGAGCTCTGCTGACGTGTTACTAACAAATACAATCACTTAATTGGACTATCCAAATAAGCTGCGGGCAAATTACCATATCTCTGATGTCTGGGAGCACTTGCATATCAGCACATTCGCACAGATTTAAGATGTTGGAAAGGAAAAGGACAGACTCCAACTCGAGTCTGCAAAAGCTTCCTATGAAACAAAATATTTCCCAACTTTTCTAAAGCAGTCATCCTCAAAATCAATGAGCATTCAATCTGAACCAAGGTGATTGCATTATTACCATATCCATTAAACACACGTCTGTCAGTCAAGTCTTTCATATCTTTTTTTGAACTTACAGTACGAAATTATCTGTGATTTGCAACATTAGCTCGGTATCTCATCTGGACAAACCAAGGCTGATAAACTCCAGAGATCCATTAGAGAATGAAACAGCTTGAAACGGGTGCACTGAAAAGTCTTTCTTTTAGTGCATCTGACTATGTGTCTTTTGACAAACCTCTTTCCTTGTGATGGGAAGAAAAAAATTCCAAGATATACATTACATGTAATACATTGCTTATTTTCAATGATCTGTTTTTCCTTTCTCAGTAATGTTGAGTTTCCATTACAAAGGACTGGTTGCTCTCCTTCCAGACACTATCCATCTGGTCCCTGAAAAGCAAAAAGGGGAACTTTTCATATTAAATCTATAGTAGCTGTTTTTGGCCACTATAAACAAAGCTGACATTGATCCCTTTTAACTTTGCAGATAATTGTTTATTCACAGACATTAAGTTGATATGGAGCAACATTATGAGTGGTGTTTCTGGCCACCACTCAAAGGTATAATGGGCAAAGGTCCAATATTCACCCTCCTATGAGCTCTATTTTTTGGTCTCCACCAACTCATAAGGGAACTATTTGGCACTTTAGCTGTTAAAAGCTCCACTGTGTTTACCAGCTAGTTTCAAACTTTGTTAGTATGCCATTTGTAGTGATGGGAGGATAGCGTACAGTTGGCTGAATATTATGCTTTGAAATACATATTTTAACTGCCTCAAAGAAAGTCCACTGCTGTCTGTCGGGTTGACGAGCAGGAGTTTGTTCATCCTGACTAGCTATGAGTCTCATTGAGAAATAACAGCAGAGTGAACTAAATATTGTGGTGTATGTTTTTGCTTTGAAAAAGAAATGGTCAAATGCATTAATATATTTTCTCCAATGAGGTAAAGTTACTCATGCAGCCAGAGTCCTAATGAAATTATATCAGCATGTAGCAATATACATGAAAAAAAGCTGTTTAACTTTCATATTACATGTTGGAGACTGTGGGCATGTCAGAGCATCTGGCATACTATCAAATTGGATTACTTTCGCTCTCAGACCAAATGGGAAAAAAAGACCACGCTGTAGATTTATTTTTCTTGCATCAAGGACAGCAGTATTTATTCTGCAGTACAATCCATGTTACAGAATGAAAGCAGCATTTAGCTGGAGCTTGTGTGTGAGCTGTTTGTTACATAAATTATCTATGAGGCCTAAAATAAACGTGAAAGAATAAAACACCATGATACCATAACAGTTCCAAGTAAACAACTGTGACCTTAGAAGCAACATATTTTTCATTGTTTCATGATTGAGGCATTTAATGGCTGTTTTGACAAGCAGCATCAGCACATACTGTTTGTGTGTGAGTGTGTGTGTGTGTGTGTGCACGCGCACACTCAGGAATGTGTGTGGGAGTGTAAAGAGAGAGAAAAACAGCCAGCGAGGGACAATGAACCAAACACGGTAGCACACATTTTACTGTATGCCTCTTGTTAGGGAGGATTAATCTATGCATCTATATTTCTTAGCATCCATATTCAGGTTACTTATATCTACATAGATCAGAAAAGACTCTTAACTGACTCATAAATTGTCTGTCCAGTAAATAACAGTAAATCTCAGCATGCGTTGCCAACTTTGATGAGCAGAAAATGGGATGAGCAGCATTAGGAGAAGATAAATCCCCACATCTGAAGGATTATGGTTATTTTGACAAATGCGAAGCGCTTTTCAAATAGAAATGTAATTACATGGTGAATATTAAAGTCAGCAAAAGATGATCTTTCTGGAATTCTAGCACATGCGGCATTACAATGTACAACTTTTGGTTTCCTCTCAGATGGATGTCAGTTTTTGCTCTGCTGATTGCTAAGGGCTCAAAGGGAGCATGCTAATGGTCTGCTGTCTGTAATACTTGCCCTGTGATTGATTTAGTATTATGTTTTATTGTGAAAGAGCAAATTCATTCCAGCTTTCTTCTTTTCCTGCACATTTGTTGTATTCGCACTAATGAACATGCACAATAACTGATATCTGAATATGTATTTTGCCTACAGTACAATATGCTTAATTAAGTTTTCTGACCACTCGTTATCGGCTACATGTCTGTGCCACTCACCCTAAAAAAAATTTTCAGTTTGTCCATGCCAGGCAACAATCAGGGAAGGGGGTGTCGTGGCCATTAGCATGCCATTCAGCATCCATGAGTGTGTGGCCTAATAGACAGCGATGATAATAGAGGCTTGTCTGTGCTCTCTCGCCGCAGCGTTGACCACTGACTGAATTATCCAGCTGACAGAGAGCAGCAGCGCAGCTTAGGAGGCGGAGGATGTTGTTAATATGCCAATGAGAGCTCATGCCTCCCATGCCAGTCCGAGGCATGCTGGCATGGTGCAGCTGCCTATCACCTAATTGGGAATCATTTAGCAGCGGCTTGACCTACATTCAGAGCAGTGAAAGGGGGACCACCTATGTGAATGTTTTTATTAACAATCCAAAGCTAATAGCTCGGGAGTTAGAATTAATTGCTGTGTGCTGTGTCACAAGAGTTTATATCATTGTCCTCTTCTGCATCTGCAGTAAAGTGCTTTAGAGTGGGTCAGTGTAGTGCTCTATTGCAGAACTGTGCCTTTTGTTAGAAAACACTGAATTTATTAGGGAACTAGTTTTATGCAACACTGGATGTTAGTGATATTAGGGGACTGTTCTTCAATCTTTTTTTTAAACACAAAGTTATCTGATTAGAGTTAGATTACTAGATTGAGAGCTCGCTTATGCCCGTACAGCTAATATGAAGCTTTCCACAACCGAATAGAGACAGCTAGCCTGGCCTTAAAGGGAACGCAATCTACCCATCAGCACCTCCAAAGCTCATCTATGAACATCTATGAAACACTAATTTAAATGTTTATTTCATGTTTACAGTCTCATGTTTATCTTCAAAGCAAGAACGTGAATGAGCATATTTTCTTTAATTGACCCGTGTGACCTCGGATGTGGTGTAGTGTGTTTTTTATTAACACAACACAATGGCGAGAACTAAAATTAACATTACAAAACGACCTGTTGTGTCCTACACAGAAAGGTTTGTACCACAGACTGCAGTCTTGGGCAGAAATGGCCACTAGGACTGCTGGGGAATAATTTGTCATATTGCCTGGGGTGAGGATTTCAGTGCTTATGTTTTGCTGAGGGCAGACTGAAAAGTGTCTGAAACCACACTCTTACTTTGCCTGCGATTTCTGTGTCAGGCCCACTATCATTTATTTTCCCCATCTTGTCATTTACCACTCCACATTTATTTCATTTGTATTTTTTCATCTTTGTTCAGTCTAACATGTGTTTCATTTTTAAATCACTATTTTTTTTTGTTATTAACACCCAAACAGCTAAACTGAAATAAAATAAAGCATCTTAAATTAAAAAAAAGCACTATTGTTTATATAAGCTGTTTAAAACCTAACAAAATTCCCAGAGGAAATGAGAAGATAATTTCTTAACACTTTAAACTTTTCCAGTGATAAACTATGAGTCATTCTAGCTGAGAGGTGCAACAAAACAGGAGTATCATAAAACTGAAATGGGATGTATTAACCTCTGGTATAAATGTGTTACACAATATAAACAGACAGCGCGGCACCTGAATTAGAGGCGTAGTTTCCACAGGTAGCAGCCTTTGTCCAAGACACTCTTTAAATTCCCTTCGGGGTAAATAGGTTGAGCTATAGTTTAAACAGTTAACATAAAGTGAAGACAAGATCGGGCTGATGCCAGATGCCTGCTTTATTACCTTGGCCAGTAGCCAGTGACTCAGTGAATAACAACTTCCACTTGTCAAAAGGAAACAAGGCTATTCTTAGATAGCTATTGTAATCAAGAGATTTGAATTCATTTCATATTTATCCACTTGTGTGGCGCACAACTCGATTGGAAAGGACTCTCCAAGCCATTAAAGTTGAAAAAAAGATGGTGATCATGCCTCAGGCGAAATCTGACTGTATGCGGCGTTCAGCCCTAAGCAGCTCTCCTGGCGGCTGTCCAAGTGACGCTAGCCAATGACTCACCTCTCTAAGAGCTCCAACCGTAACAGCCAACATTTCCCCAATATTCCTGATTAAACCTGAAATGCTCACTCTGCTCGGTTGGCCAAAAAGCCTTTTATTCTTTTCTTCTGCACTAAGACATGAAACTGATCCTGTTTTAGTTTACTGCTTGGGAAATGCAGATATTTAAACTTCGTCTCAGCCATGAAGAGCTGGCAGACGGCTGCGTCTGCGGAGTGTTAATGTATGCACGCTTTAGATGCAATGCAACGTTTTGTTGACCCATGAGTGGTACTGTGAAAATATGCAACAACATTTATTCCAATTTAATGGCTCTCAACTGAATCTAGACTTCATTACACATACGAAGAGAGCTGACATTAAGTTAATTGACTTTGTTTTGACATTTTGCATTTTGTATTTTAGTAATTAGTGAAAGCTCTTATCCAGAGAGTCCGACTGAGTCAAAAGCTGTTTGATATGTTTCTCAAAAAGACATAATAATCTCTCGACTAATTGAAAGACATTAGGATGCTGTAGGAAAGTGACCTTTTGGTTACCAAACAGCTGTTTTTCAAATAGCTACACCCTACTACCCAAAATATACCAATAGTGGCTTACTTTGGGATGCATCTAAAAGCAGCCACATTAGTCTGAAGGTGTGCAGCTTCAGTCTTCATCATATTTCAGAGAGCATTTTACCTTTTTTTAGTCAAGCAGCCCTTTGAATGGCAGTACTGGTTGGCTGGTTGATCCATCACTTTGATCCAGACTGAAATATCTCAATGGTGAATATGAATTCTACTTACTTTGGTGTCCCTGTGACTTTTCCTCTCATGCCACCGTTCACATTTGTGAACTCTGTAGTGTGTGTAGACCACCTTCTCTATGTAGTATCTGGGGAGCTCGGCCATAGTTACACTGGGGAGGGCCTTACTAAAAATTAGGCCCATGAAATAGAAATTTCAGTTTATTTCATGGTAAGCGGCTCAATGTGAATAACGTGAATAAGTGTAAGCTACAGTAGGTGACAGATCAAGAAAAGTGCTGGAAAAGGCAGAAACTGACAAAAATGTTTGAGGATTAGGCACTAAAAAAGAGAGAAAAATCTGGTGTGAGGATGTGTGTGTGCATTTGATTACGCTCTCGTATCACAATGTGTTTTTTAATTGCTAGCATGTCAGACAAACCAAAACCTTTGTATACATTATTTTGGAAATGAAGCGTCGACTTCTTGCTTAGGTATGTCAAAATGTTGCAGTACAAGTCCAAGTCAAGGCATTACTACACATGCTGTGTCACACTTTACCTCCTGGGCGAGCTGAAAAATGAGCTCGACACTGGCACAATTTGGAGCCTCTGCCGTGTAATGGTATGGTTAATGTGAATCACATGCATAGAGTATTTCTCACTTTTTGAGTCTAAAAGGATACAATTCCAAGCAGCAAATTGCAAACAGAGACAAAAACTTTGACAATGATGCATCTGCAGCAGACTGAACATAATGATAAAGAAAAACGAGGCGCTACTTGTGTCTACTTGGCTCTTTGAGAGGATTTAAATCAATCTGCACAGTGATGGTAAGCAGGATATACTTTACGTTTGGTGCACGGCATCAATAATGTCACACAAAAAATAGGCAGCTCAAAGCTTTGCATAGCAGTTTCTAACAATTTTACTTGCTCTTTTGATTTTGAACGACACAAATCCTTCAAAAACTAAATGCTATTTTAGTCCAAAACAAAGTCTTTATGGCTCCTCGTAACTGTTTAAGAGGTCATAAGATGCTTTCAAGTCTTTTTATGCTGTCTGGACTATTCACACCGTTTATAGTGAGGAGACCTATATAATAATAGCACTGTACCTTTCTAAACGGTGTATTTATTTATGTATGTTCAGATCTGTAGAGGTATGGCAAAAAGCCTTTTATTGTCTCAGTAACTGCGGCTCAGTTTACTTTATGGCACTTTTGGATTTCAGCCGGGATAAACTGGCAGAGTGGAAGTTAAACAGAGGAAGTAAGAGATGTCAAAGGGACATAGGTCGTAAATGCTCTGCCAACGACTGTTGTACACAGAGTCGGCTACTAGTTCAAACCAGCCAAACCCACCAAATCTATATTGACTTCTTCTGTTGCAATAATTGGAGAAACCAAGTTCACAATGTAGCCTTTCCCTTTGAGAATTTGTACAGAGAACTCCCAAATCCAGACCCCCCACCTCTCTCTCTCACTCACACATACACACACACACACGCACACACACACGCCCCACTTAGCTCATTTTGCATTCGGAGCATTGTTGTTCATGAATTTTTTATTAGGTCCTCTGAAGTAGTGTGCAAAGTTCAGCTGTTGAATTAGACAATAGAGTGTTTTTGACTAATCTTCCTATTAAAGTGGAGAGCAAACGGAGCTGGATCGTTTCCGAAAAGGAAAACATGACCTTTTGAAAGCTGTGATTTTAAAGTTAATGACCTGAATGGTGACAGCGATGCGAAACTTGACCTCACCAGATAGGCAGAAAACTTAATCTAAAAGCCAGATCAGCTTGACGTAAATCCTTTTGTGATCCAATAAAATAGGACGTATTTTTACAATAGATGTTTAGCCAACTACTCATATGGTGGTGATCTGACAGACTGACGGCTTGAATATGGTGTGATGGTTTTTTTTTTTAAACAAATAAACATTATTAGTTGTTACATTATGCTCATTCAGTCTTTCTGCACCTTAATTCATTTGAATATGCAGTGTCTGATAATAGGGACAATTCAGTGCTTTGAATAAAACTGTTAAAGCTGATGGAAAATGTGTATTCCTACGTGGACGTGAATTTTACCACAGCGCATTCAAATTCACTGCATGTCTCCTGCTCATTCTGACATATATGAATGTTGTGCATTTTCAAGATGCACAGGTGCATCCATATTTTGTGTGAAAGCATTAATAGACATTAGAGTATTAATATCAATATCACACAGGCTATGATGCAGCTTTATCCCATTTAATTGACATAATTCAGACCACACCAGCACGTAAAACTAAGAGGGGTCTTTGAATCAGCAAAGTGCTTGTAATGTAATAAGCACTCTCTTCTAAATGGAGCCTTGACTCCATTTAAAAGAGGGCAGAAAATATGTGTGCACTCTTGCTTAAGGCTTTCATCTTGCATATAAATCACTCCAGCTGAAAGTGGGTGTTTGAGCGCCACAGATTTCAGGTCTTGGGGCGCGCACTGTATCAGTGGCCAAGGCTGCATTAATGGCAGCACTGTGCCACGACTGCATGAAGTAAATTAAGCCAATTCCAAATATTCTGAGAGCGAATTAAATGTTGAAATGGGGGCGCTTTTTTTTTTGTTTTTTTTTTTGGCTGATTTAGAAGGTTTATGTGTGGTTCTCTTTTTCTCTCCTTTGCTTTTTCTGCTTTCTGTTTCTCTCTAGATTCCGCGGCAGCTGAGCGCTCTGACTTTGTACAGGTGTGAGCAGTCGGTTCTGGATTACTGCCATGCCCACCTGTCGCTGCACCTCAACATGGGCATGGAGCCCCCAACTCAGGCGCTGGGAGGTCCGAGGTCAGCCAAGTACCACCCGGGCCTAATGGCTGCCCTCCCCTCCGAGCCTGTGCTGCCTTGCCCCCAGACCCACTCCCTCCACCAGTGAGCTGTGCACCCAGCGAGGCTCTGACTCCAAACTACTGTATGTCTGCTGAACAGAATCAGCGGAGCGCTCAGATGAAAACACGAGGCTGTGTGGGAGGGACCTGGGACTGGTAAAGAAGCAAAGGAGACAATTAATCTACTGCAGAGCATCCTGGACCCAGGGTAATGAAAATGAAAATATTTCTCAGTGGAAATAAAGGGGTGCAGCAGTATTGATTAGTGAGCTTCTGACCTACCTGACCCTCAATGTCCTCAATTAGCAAAGGGGGCTGAGCAGCGGCATGACTTTCCACGTTCTGCTCTGCCTCTCGAGGAGTAATAAGGATAATAATTTAATGATTTGTTAATCCTATTAAACACAATTCCTCAACTTCTCCTCATCTGGGCAACTCTCTGCTGCGACAGGTAAAGTAATCACATGCAAAATGCAATAAACAGAGCAGGGAAACAGCATGATAAGCATTTGAGTGGCAGAACAAATGAAAGATCAGCCAAGCTAAAAGGTTTTCTGCTGCTTTTTCTGATCACGCTGTCAGTCAGAGGTCTCTCTCCAGCTCGAGTCCCTGTGGCATTTCTCATCTCGAAAAAAATGAGCCACCCAAATGAAATTACCCAAGACAAGAGAAACAAGTCAGAAAATAACAGACAGTAATTGTCATATAAATTGTACAGCCTACACATCTTGCCGGCAGTAAGTATCATTTACATGGTGACGTTTGATTTCCTGAATGATTTGTGATGTTTATCACGTTATAATTAATTTTATGGAGCTGAGAAATAAACAGACGAAAAAGAAGCACCAGGCGCAGGTTTTGGTCCACTGGGATCATCAAATATTTACTTTTCATCATCCACTTAAGTCACTCTTGTAGTTAACGGTTCTTTGTTTTTAAAATGTGTTCTACAACCAATTATCTGATTGTGCACTCATATATCTACATGTGTGTGCTTTTTACAAGATGTTACATTATAATATATGGTAAATAAACTGTGGTAAATGGCCAGTCAACGGTGTCATTCATCAAGATCAGTGGTATCAACCCAAACAACTGTCTGCTGTATTCAGACAGCTGCGTAGGTGGTTGAGACTGAAGAGCACAGCGCCAAAGGCAAGACTACTGATTAATAGTGATATGTGTCTGTTGTTTGGCTCTTTTTGGCTCAGTGATCAAGACCCTGATGCTAACTTCAACTTGCTTTTTCCTCCTCCTGTGACTATATGTGACCGCTATCTGACGTAAAACAGTATGCTCGGCTCTTTATGTTGCTTCCAGGAGAGCAAAACTTGTGTACAAAATAATACCCAATTAGGGTCTCTGGATATTAATAGACAGCAGCTCCATGTTCTCAACGCACAAATAATGCGCCTCGAAAATGGTGAAAGCTAAATGTGATATAATTGGAACAGTTTGTCAGCTGGGAATTGATCGTTAGTTAGACCTGTCCCCCGAACAGCAATTGCCCAATCACAGTTTAGCCACCGTAAATAAGCGCAGCAGGCCTGTGAAGCTGTTGCACATGGTGCATGGATACTCTGCATTTAAAGAGTTTGGAGCGTCGTGTCTTTTCATTTAGCCTTTCCAAAACCATACACAGAAGAGCAAAAGGGCAAGAATTGGATTAAATGGTGTGTTCATCTGCTCTATTGTAAACTGCAACCTTTAGCACGTCGTCGAACTAACTCACTACCTACAGTAGTAATCCCGCATCATTTCCAAGGCCAAGGAGCCCTTCCACTACGCAGAGTGTCCCCACTGCATGGCAGCCGGTCCCGGACACTAATAAATCAGAGTGCCGGGTAATGTCAGCGGCTCTGTCCTGCTCCGCTGTTTGATTTGGGGACGTTTACACTCTGGCGGCCGCTGCCAAACTTGTCACAATAGATAGTGAAACACACCGTTTAGTCCCTTTTCTCTTGTAATGTTAAAAGCGAAACATATTGCTCAGAAATACAATAAAGCATAAATCTAACCTCTGTCCTGCTTGTCTGGGTGTGTAAGTGAGGCAGACAAACGTACTTTGCACCTGAAAGATGGGGACCATCTAGCTCTACACTGCAATAAAAGAACAATGCTGTTGGTCTTTTTTCATGTCTCTTCACTGATTGCCAGCTGGTGAGGATGCTGCGGGGACACACAGCTTCTTTAAGCATTAGTCTTTAAGCATGATGTCATGGAGGCTCTGTGGCCATCAAATTAAGCAAACATTTCGCTGACTTAATTCTCAAACTATCTACAGCTGCTAAAATCTGCGAGCAACAGTTGTCACTTGAGCTGGAACAAAAAAATAGTCACCAGCTGGAAATCAAAGAAACGATAGATTAAAAAAGACTTGGTTTATAAATTGTCCCTGATTTCATTGTAAATGGCATAGTTCTGTATGAGAACACAGAGCTTTGATAAGTAAATGAAATGCTCAGACCTAACAAATTAAATTGTCTATAAAAAATGATATATTTATTGTAATTTTCTTTTTATATATTTTTTTTATAGAATTGTTATTTTCCTTGTATTTTTCTTGTTTTCTTTAAGATGTGGTGGGGCATTATATTTCAAGGGATGTGTAATATTGTGTTAATATTTCAATATTGTTATAAAAATGATGTCCATCTGCAGTCATCCAGTAAAATGTAATCAGAACATTTTAAACTTTGATTGTATAAAATGAGCCATCGTACAAAATAATCGCAACAGAATTACACATTGATTGTATACAACTGCACATTTGTCTGTCACGTTTCCGATGATTCCTCAATAACAGACATTTTGTAAATGTTCCGCCTGGTGTTCCTCTCTAAAAAGGAAAGAGACGGGGGGAAAAAAAAAAAGAGGCAGTGCAGAAGATATATCTGCTTATGACAACACGTTGTGACACATGACAGATTCACGCTGCTGGAGGATTTACTGCTCTGTAGCAGCACACACTAAACAGTTTAACGACACTGATAGATTGCATATACTGCACTCACTTCAAGTGTTCAGAAGAGCCTTTTGGTGAGAGAATTGGGACAGGAAGGAGCGGCAGATGCAACAGAATAGCAGTCAGACTTATGCGTTCACATGTCACGGTGGGCGTGCGGGGAAGGGAAGTTCGAACCCAATGATGTTGAGGAGATCGGCAGTGAGGGTGGGAAGACTCTTTAATGGAAACGCAGGGAACAGGAACAGACGGGCAGGAACAAAACAGGCAGGAACAAGGCAGGCAGGCAGGAACAAGACAGGCAGGCAGGAACAAGGCAGGCAGGCAGGAACACATGGACCAACAAACTAACAAAGACTGGTCAAAATACACAGACTCGGGAACCTACACAGACGACGCGACAGAGAACAAAGGAAACAGACCGGTATATATACACTGTGAGGGAACAGGGAAGTGGAATCAGGTGAGGAGACTAACAGGGGACAGGTGAAACTAATAGGGGCGGAGCAAGTAATCAGGAGGGAAACACACAAGGGCAGGAAGTCAAGTGACAGACATGTGAGAAGAGGAGGGGA
>JBAJHX010000076.1:5892471-5917187 GCA_037176925.1 Amniataba percoides | reverse complement strand
GAGCAAACTGGAAAATGACAGAACAGAACAACTAAACACAGGACACAAGAAAACACAGGCATAACACCACTAAGAACCAAAATGCACACGAAATACAGAAAACAGGGCACAAGAAACAAAACCAAACAGGGCAGGAAGGCAAGACATTGAGACTAGGCACAAGCACAACAAAATGCAAATCATGACATCACATGCATTTACACTAACAGGCTGATGACTTATGATACCTCAATCGATAACCACTTCTGGAGCAGTTCTGTCTCTACATCTTCACCCACCAACAAGGAATATAATTATCACCCACACCACGTCTTAAATCATCTGCGTGACTCATAGAAACACAAATGAAGTACCAGATATTTTCATTCTGGAGTTTGCTTAGACCAGGAGGGCTGCTCAAAGATTTCACGGGTCATAGGATGATCTTGGGATGCAGAAAACCTTCTCTAATGAAGAAACGTTTTTTTCATCTGAAGCCTTAAAATGATTCAACCTCCTGTAAAGAAACAGTTGAAGTAGGCTGAAAAACAGAAAAACTGGTTCACAAAGCTGTGCGTGCACGCTCGTGTCTGAGGGTCAGCGGGCAAAATCTTTTTTTTTAAAGGAGCAAGTCCGAGCCTGCACAGTGAAGACACAACAAGCTCTGGAGGCTGACTGAAAGTTATTTATATCCAGTCCCATCACAGGCTTAATTTTTTGTCAAGGTAATGGCAAGGCATGTTTTCTGGTGTGTTATTCACTTGACATTTTATCTATTTGGACAAGATATTGGTCTTTCTGACAATCTGTTGGCACTTTCTTGGAAAGCAGACACAAGCTATTTTCTCCCTTTCTGGAGCTGTCAAACTAAGCCAGACAATGTAACACTTCATATTACGAGGGTTTAAAATCCTCTCATCCCTCACTCTGTTCCATTGATTTCATCCAGGGATCTTACTTCCGTGGGGTTCAGGACATCATCGAGAGAGCTCTGTACATTTACAAGATTCATAAAAGCACAGTAAACTAAAGGATAGAAGAAGTGTAAGAAAGTCAGCATAGCTTCTTCATTTTATGCACTTCTTCACAAATGCCAATCTGATTCTAATAGAGTAATTCTTGTTTACTTAAATGATATATAACCAATAAGATTGGGCCAGATGTGTTTGCTCTTGGCATAGTCTAACCTATATTCCTCTTATGAATGCAGAGCAGTTGGCATAAAACAAAACTAGAGGGAATAGTTACGTTTTAAAACTCCAACAGATGTACGGTTCATCTCAGAGTTGCAGAGTGAAAGATATACACGCTTTCATGTTCGGCTGCACTTCAGGCAGTGGTGTATTTATCTGGAAACATGCAGCTTTGTCTCACCCACAAGTTCATGGTGTATTTGAAGTATTTCCATCTGAGGTCAAGCTCAAGTTTCTGTCTGTCTTAGTCCGCTTGCACGTTGCTCTGTCATTTTAGAGTTGTGTTGCAACTGCTGGCGGGCAGGGCAGCTGTGAAAGCTTTGATTTCCCCAGAGAGCTGCACTGCTGCTATGCCCACACTGAGATTACCTTTACCATCGCACACGCTCACTGTGACACTGTACGCCGTGTGCTGCTGGTTTATTTTTAAACTGTCTCTTGAATCTCAAGGCAATCAACTTTCCTGATACTTCTCAGGGTCAAAGGTATAGCCACTTTTCACTGCTCCCAATGACTCATAACTCTGTCTGCCTCATTTTAAGTTGCTCTAATCAGCGATCCCTTTGAGGTGAATAATTCTCATATTCAGTGCCGTAATCCTCCATTTTACAAATTAAAACTATGTGAGGGTAGGCCATTGTTTTGCAACGTGATAGGAAGGGACACCTGTCCCTGTATAACCCAGTCATCTACACAGCAGTCTCATTGTTTAGGGACTGCACAAAAATGGTTGTTGATGATTATTTTTCTCTTCTGAAAAAAAGACCCTTCACAGTGTTTTAATGTTTGTGGCACAGAAAACTACAATAACAACAACAACAAAACCCAACATCTTCCATATTGTAATGTAAAATAAAATAAAAGTGTTAAATTAGCAAAATGTGTTTAATTGTGTACCACAAATTAAAGCTTTATATCTTAATGGAATGTGGAGCACCAATGTAGACATTAATAAAATAAAGAAAATAAAGAAGAGATAATAATGAAGAGACAGAATGGTTGTCCTCTGAGGCCATTTATATCATAATACAAGTGAAAGACGTAATAAGTTATGTCACCATGAACTATATTGCAAAAGAAAGCTCAAATAGAGTAAAAAATATCAGATGAAGAAATAAAATATTCTCTCTCGAAAATCTCTGACTACCCTACCTTCTACCAAAATAAAGATTACAATACGCTCCCCTTTTTCTAACCCCTTTCCCCCTTAAATAATTTCTGTGTAGTCCCTTATCCATTGTCATCTGGTTAAGCAGACAACAAAATCCTAATAAAAAATACATCTTCATCACTTGAAATAATAATAAGCAATTCACAGGAGGATGTCAGCATTATTGGATGAGGGTTTAATATCTAAATCCAATATGCAACATAGGCTTTTGCTTGATTCCTCAGATTTCCTGTACAGAACGGGGCCTCAGAAAAACACAATCGGGAAGGGACATGTTGATGCACTAAAAACAGGGTTAATGCAGGATGGCGCTTGAGTGAAAGCCCATTTGGTAGCAGCGGTGAAAGCAAATGCATGGCTTTCATTCAAAAAAATTTCAGTAAACAATGAAATTAAGTTAAAAAATCTGAGGCTGTAACCACAGATGTTTCAGCCTCTGTCTCTGCTCCCGTGGACCTGAAAGGCAGGATAATGCATTGTCAATTGCTGCTATTTAAATAGTTTCAGAATCCATCTCCCTCAATGCCACATTCAGTGTTGAAAATACAAATCAATTATGGTAAACAGGCCCCGTAAAGCCAGTATTGTGCTGTGTGGTTTGCATTAAAGGCTGAATGCCTCACACTTCCCCACACACATGCTCACTTCAGGATTATAGCTGCAATATGCACCATATAATGTAAAAATCCTGCCTCGCACCCCATCCCATAATTGAAGCTCATCTACTCTCACATTTAGCTGCAGTTCAAATTAAAGGCAATTGGCTCGGCTTGTTTCAAGGATTTCTATGTTCCTTAATGGTGACCTTTATATCGCCTCACAGACACTGGTTGAAAATAGGTGTGGAACGGCTTGAACTGGAACCGGTAAATTAGGATGAAAGGCAGCAAAATCCAGTCCTGTGATAGCCTGTGTGAATTATAGTTATGTGTTTCACTGAATGCAAGAGTTGGACTAACACGTGTCTTCCTTTATCATTTTAAATCTTGTTTGTAAAATAAAAGATGTGGGAACAGGCTGCCACATGTTAATTAGGAGGACAACCTTAAGAAGCACCCTTGGATAATGTACAGTGGTATATATTAGCTATCTTATTGATTCTACGAGTAACACAGAGCTGTGTTCTTTTCTGTTTTGTATATATTTATACAAAATATATTTTAGCTAACTACTGTTATCCAAGGCCACTTCACAGGGTCGCCACCATTTGGTCGTAGAAAAACAGGTTGTTGATCACAGGTTCTGTTCCCCAAAAGCCTGTAATCAAAAGGAAGACAGTGGCAGCAGATGATAGTTCAGTGAAAAGGAATAACCAGAAGTCACTCCCATATTTCACACGAGGCGTCATGGGGCAAGTAACGGATGGACTGATGTAAGTGGTGATATAACTGTGTCAACCCACACTGTTGTTAAATGTTTAATTAGAGCTATATATGTCTGCATGGATTTTTTAGAACTACATTGTTTCTTAGGTGTTACATCTCTGGTTAGTCTCCCTTGCATAATAATTACACTGGTCACCGTGCACTGCTCATTGCACAGATTGGTATTTGTGCTGAGGAGAAAGGTTGCTAGGCAATCCATTGAGATCTAAGAAAAGGTCTGTATGAGATGTGGCGAAGACAGAGAGCTGGCAGTTGCTGGGTAAATTGCAAGTAGACAATCAAAGTCATATCACACTGAGCTGGGAAGCCGAACGAGAGGAGCAAACTGCCGAATGAGGCTGTTTACCTCCTGTCCTCACATGCAGCAGCAAGTGGTTGATATCAACAGGCGCCATGAACAATTAAGTACACTCCATAAATTAGTCAGTGATTGATTATTTGATTTTGAGAAAAAAAATAAAGGAGAAAAGCGTAACAGTCATCACACTCTATTCAGGATATTACATGCTTATATCCGTGACTGACATAGTTAGAAAAGCTTAGGAAGTGGCTCTGAGCAAACTGCTTTGATTTTTAGTGGGACAAGTGAAGGAGGTGGCATAATTGGGTTCACAATCTGTGGAGACTGAGTGACTCCCAACCCTCCCCCCTTCTCCTGAGCATCTGAGGGAAAAAAAAACACCCAGAATAAATAATGGGCTATTGATGAAACAGCACAAATGTCTTACACCCGACCAAGTTCACCTACTGACATGGCACGACGAGACAGATTGAATTTAACTGTCTTTCAACTTAATACACAGGTGTGGCTGTGTGCCCTGCGGAGTGTGGGGGGATTTATGGCTGGGAAGACTGTAGCTGTCATGTCCCTGCAGCAGCACCACCACTGCTCAGCATCTCTGCCAAGGCGCAGTTTACTCTGCCAGCACTGCCCTTGCATCCCAATGAGCTGCATGCAGGAAACGGCTAATGTTACAGCCTCTCATCATGTATCCAGGGATATGAGCTCAATTAACTCAACATAAGCACTGTCAATGGGGATCAAAACACATACAGGCCTCGTAGTCAGCTGTGTCCATAATTACAGTTTACGTAACAAACTAAGAGCCACAAAAAGCAGCATCAGATCAATGTGATTGATAGCTTTGATGTGGAATTTCTTTGTTTCACACCTCACATTTTTGCCTGCAATCCATCTTTCAGCGCCTGTATGCACCGGCTGGGGCATTAGGGGTGATCTCGGGAGCCAGGAATAAAACCAGAGGATGCTCCATCAATTTTAGCTTGCTACACTGATTTACATCTCCCTGGCAGAAGGCAATTCATGACTTGTGGAAATCGAGCATTTTCCCCCTATTTTTCCACATGGCTGGGAATCTATCACGGCAGATCTAATCAAGAACTTCAAGAAAGGCTACTGGAAGGATATCTCCTGATCAGGTTTAATCAGCGAGCTTGTATGCTTAATTAGAAATGAATGTGAATACCGAACCTGTTTAAGTAACAGGAGGATCTGTTGCGTGTTAGAGCTCGAACTGATGGGGGGTCAGATGAGCTTCAGCACGAAAAAGGCTCTTTGTAACCGGCAGGGCTTCACTCATGAGTTATCTTTTTAGGCTACACACAGACCGCTGGCAGGAGGGAAATCCATTAGAGAGATCTGGGCTGGGTGCTGGTCTGTGTAATGTTTTTGCCCCCCTGAAACCAGATCCATTTTTAGGTTCTTTGTGTATTCATAACAGGTCGATGACACATTTCATAACTCATTCCAAAATGAGTAATGGGTTTTCAACTATCGGACTTGGCATTTGTTGCAAATTCATTTTACTTTTACATGTTAACATTATCTAACTGGTGGCATAGTTCAAAATAAAAGCATCTGGGGGGGAAAAAATGAAATGAAGTGCAAATAGAAATGTATTCAGCAAACAAAGTCTGTCACATTTACATTATTACTCTTGTAATGCAAAAGCGTGATGGAGCTGTTAAACCCAATTACTGTTCTTTTAAAAATGTCTCATTTGTTTGCTCTGAATGTGTTAAGCACTGGAAGTGAATGTGTAGCCAGAATGCCAATATCTTTTTTTTTCCATTTGAGGATGTAAGGCTGTTTTTCCCCCCAATTCCCCTGTTCTTATTACATTTACTCACTAAATTAATCTACAGCTAATCTCCTGTTCCTCTATTATGTTGACAAGAGTTGCACAATTAATTTAGAATCATTTAAATATATAAAAAGGATTATAAATGAGCAAATGCGCCTGGAAATTATTCTTTTAATTGCTGTTAAGTCTAACCATCATATTTCTTCAGCATCCCAGGAATACAAATGTTTTGATGTACTGCGGTGCAGAAATTAGGCTTCCTTAAAGAGACTGTTTAATAGTTGTTTTCTCATCTGTCTTTTGGGGTCTTTAGATGGTGAAGCATGTTGTTTGTGTGTAAAGCCGAGGGGCATCGTGTGTTCCGCAATGAACTGATTTATTAAATTGTTTGCCTCAGAGCAGCCACAAATATCTCCCATATTACAGGGGAGCAGGAGACTGTTGACTGGTACATCGGTGCTGCAAAATGATAAATTACATCAAGAGCAGCCAAGTGAGATCCCTCGCACATACACACTGTCTGACACTGGAACACACACACACATACACTTTAATTCATACACCCATACGCACAGGACTTCAGTTTCTAACATAATGTAACAGTGAACACAAGAGACATTTCTTTAATTAATAAGTACTTTTTAAGTACATTTAGCTCTCAAAATGTCCTTATAGGTGACACTTTCAATGCAGGATTTTTACTTATAAGCGAGTTGTTTTGCTGCTTGGACTTTAATAAGATATGACTACTTTCTCCACCACTGAACGATAGATAAAATGGCAAAAAAAAATCCATTAGGTTTTATAATGGTGAGTTATTGATTAACAAGACGCACATTTATTGATCAGCTCTATTTAACTAAAAGTAAAGACAAAAAAAACAAACAATGTTTTCCAAATACAGCCTCATATAAATGTGGGCATTAAAGAGCCACGTGTTGGTGTTGTTCTGTAGCGAAAAACAAAGACACAGCACGTGTTTTTTGTTTCATCCCTCTGCTGTATGAAAAAGTGCATAAATATAGACAGTGTGTCCGTACTGCATATTAATTATATATAGGGTAAACACGATATACTACTTATTTTAGTGTTTGTTGTGCTGTTGCAAATGAATCAACATGCTTAACTGTTTCATACTAACAGGAAAGAAAGCATTATGTGCACTGATGTCAATCAAACTGCAGCTGTAGAAAGCCACAAAAAACAACAACACAAAAGCATATCTTTCAAGGAATTCATTTTGCTTTTTTGTTTTGTGTGTGTGTGGTGGGGGCGAGGTCACAAAGCCATTTCACCATCATCCACAATGTGCACTTAATTTTTTACCAGCTGTGAAAAGCTCCTCTATTGTCTTTGTGCATTGCAATGTGGGAAAACACAATCCATCAGCAGCACCCTCAAAAACCAAGTGTATTTCATGACACATCCTGACTGGTTTGAGTAAACTTCACTTAGTCACTTTTCCGGCGTGCACACAGATTACAGTGAGTATGTGGTGTGGATCTGGGACACAACTTGTGACTGGGTTCAGGTTTTTGGCATCACCACAGCTCAGACCAACAGACACTATCAAGGGATTAAGTGAGATGAAGCATTAATCTTTAAACTGAGATTTGTCCTCGTGCTTGTTTTCTCATGTTAGTGAAGGATTAAAATGTAATAATCAGCTTCATGTTTGTATACTTACTGTATGTTTGAATACATGTGGTTAAGGATTAACTGATAAAGATATAATGTACCAAGTAATTATTTTATGTTGATGTTCTCAGTAAAACACTAGAAGATCTGGGTAATTCGCATGAGCAGCAGTTTTCACCTTGGCTGAACAGACGAATTAAAGAGTGCCACCTACAGAAACCGAAACTTGACAAGAGACCTCTGGATGTGCTGTGCATAAACACTGCATGAATCAGCATCAAAGATGTTGCTAAGTCTTAAGGATTACCACTGTGTGTCCACACCAAACCCAATAACTGTGAAATGCTTTGATGTTTGCTCAGGTGGCTGTTAAAACAATGTGCTCCTCTCATGCTGGTTGGGTTTTTCTCTGCTACTGTGCAGCTGAAAAGTTGGATATTTAATTGAACTTCTGTGCTGAACTCTGGAAATATGAATACAAAATCAAATGTTTTATTTAAAGTACCTTATGCATGGGGATATTAAGTCAAAAGGGATGCTTTTTACAAACAAATTTTAATAATGCACAATGTTCACTCAACAAATGCAGCTATTTCCTATTTAGAAGCATACAGCAGTACATCAGTGTCTTGCGAGGATGGCACAGTGCACAAAAAAAAAAAACTAATAAAATTTCACAGCTGTTAAGTGCATGTCCACGCTGGTGGACTGAGGCATGAATGAAGACAAATGCATTCCTTCCTGTCAGAGGGAGAAAATCTAAATTGTCGGTCCTTTTTGAGTGCTGTTACATTGTATTATCTTGTATCTATTAAAAATGTTCCTACACAAGCCGCACAAAACCTCTCACACCTGTCAGCTCCAGAGATCACCCACACAATCTCCGCGTTTGTCTGTCTGCTCTGAGTAACAGCTCATCAGCTACCGGGCTCTGTGGACAACTACTACACCTCACTCACACACACACACACACACACACTCTCACACACACTCACACAAAGCACACACATTCACCGCCTCCACTGCCACCCAGACCTATGCACATCCATCATAATTATGCACAGCAGGCATTCAAATAGCTCTCCGTACTTCAGAGCAGGGGAACATTGCACCAAATTTCCTCCACATTATACAGCGCAAACAAAACAGGGAACACAAAAATCTATTTTGGTTACTTTTGTTTACTGACTATGACATTGGAAATGCTTCAGTTAATTCGGAACAAATCTGAGAAAATCCACTCGTGCTTCCTGGGGCTCCTTTATTCACCTTATAAGCATCACATGAAGAAGTTACTGCACAGAGAAAATTTGGAATACCCCGAGGCTGTATTGAGTTACTATGCAAACCCATCTCCACCTCGTTTCTATCATAACCTGTGTGGGATATGTCACCTTTTCCGCGACATTTTTCACTCATCTGAGGAACGGCTTCAAGCTGTGCTCCCCTGCCAGGGTCGTATCCACTTTCTCAATTGCATCTGAGACTGAGTTGACCTATGGGCAGTAAACATAAATCTTCAGCGGTACCACGCAGGCTTGTGTGGCCTCTCACAGGGTGTATGCTATGGGGGTAAGAGGCAAAGACAAAGAGGAGACAGATAAAGAAAAAGAGAGACCAGTGGAGGAAATGGGGGATCGGCATTGCTGTGCAGAAGAGCAGGCTGCGTTCTCTGCACTGAAGCCAGCAAGTCTGTTTTTGTTGAACAATTTCATTTCTTTTAGAATCCATTTACCTAATTATATCCCCTTGAAGTAATTTCATTGGGAATGAAAATGAACAAGTGATTTGATTTACAGGCTTCACAGACCACCATCTCCAGTTGTTTAAAGACCCCTCAGGTTTGTGGGTGGATGTGTGAGTGTGTGTTGCATGTGTCCTCTGTATATTGTATGTGTGTTGTACATGGCCTTGAATATACGGCACTGTTTTGTGCGGGGGATAACAGGATCAGTCTAGTGTGGACTAAATGCAGTTCTGTAAAATTAAATCAGCTTGAATCGTGCTGTTTATGTGGAGAGTTTGGCCATTGCCACTACAGCTCTGTCTTCAGGTCTTAGGGTGACACATTTGGTCATGGGGCATCACACAAAACGCCCAGTGATGAAGAAAAATGGGATTATTTTTCTTGAGGATGGGATTATTCTCTATCTAATTCACTGCTAATCCATTTTGATATTTCTTTCAAAGACCCCAAGTGTTGCACGAGATGCAAGATTCAATAATCAAAAACATAATCGTGTCTATGTAGGCCAGGTCGTGTGGTTCAACATATGTGTGTGTGTGCTACATATGCATATATACATATATATATATATACACACATATATACATATATATGCACACACACACATACGATTAAGACAAATGCATACCTGATGTCACCTTAGGGAAAGGGAAGGAAAGGTGAGGGAGAAAAGATGAGAATCGTAAACGCGAATCACAAATCATAAAGTTTTAACTCCTTCAAAGTGGAAGGTTGGATGAAACTCGTGGGAGATTAAGTAAGATTAAAAATGCCTAATACCTGGCAGCTCATCTTTGGGCAGCTTTCCATGAAGCGGTGACACGAAAGGTGACTTTGACACAAAGAGTAGAGCTGTGGATGACACTGAGTCATGTGGGAGCAGGATTTTTTTTTTCAATTTCACTGCAACATCTAATAAGCTGCTGTGGCTGTGGTCAGTGGGCTGTTTTTGAACATAAATCTTTGCTGATATATTATTTGGTTTATGAAAACTACTGTGTCCACAACCTGTGATGCAATCTTTATGATTTTAAAGGGTATTGTGTGACCCATACATCAGATTGTGCATATTTTAGGTTCCTATTACAAACACCACTGGAGTTTTCACACTTAAAATGGTATTTACAAAAGCAGCGATGATACTGTGTGAACAAAGCCATCCTTTACTTTTGGTTCTTTTATAAATGTCCATTGAAACCTATAATGCCAGCTATACATTAACAGTGTCACTGAGCGCAGTGGTTTGCACAGCACTTCCACACACTGTAAATGCTGCCCGTATATCTTAAAGTTTCATTGACTTGGGCGCAGCCAGTCCATGTTCAATTTCCCCCCACAGTAATGTTCCCCTGAATTAAATGGGTTTCTGAAATTGAGAATATAGGAAACCATTTTGGAGAGATAAAATTATTTTGGTACAGTGAGAGCAAAGTGTATATCCTCTTCTAAGTGATTTCAGGGGTACAAAAATCAATAGCTCTCTAGTTGCATTTCTGCCAAGTTGATGGAGGTGGTTGAGTACAGGTGCAAAGATAGATCAAGTTGGAAATCAATCAAATCCGAAACATTCCATTTGAAAGGCAAGAAATGTAGGGCACTGAAGTGAGCAGGAGTCAATTTTGGAGCTCTAAAGGTTCAGTCATGTTGGAAAAGCACACATCACCTTGTCTGGGAGGATGGGGAGGTTAGTGCCACAGGTTAAATAACTTAAAACTGTTATCATGTTACGCAGTTGTTTCTTAAAACCCAACAAAACAAATCTGATTTCTAATCTTTGGATTACTTGCCCGGAGAACAATCAAATTGAACCATTTTAAGACAATAATACATTTAATCTACCTTAATCTACTTAACTGGTGGGGTAGGTATTACAGTGCTTGAGGAGTACGTAATTTAACATCCCCAGCACTTAAACTGTCTCAAGTGGAAATGGAAGAGTGTTTTCTCTTTTTTTTTTCATTTCTGTCTCAAGTGACAAGACAGATTTCTTTTCTCTTCTATTTTTTTGCTTCTGTTTTGATGTATTTCAGCCCACAATAGCGCCTTACACTGCTGATTTCCTTTCTCACTGGATGTGACCTTTGAGTGGCTTGAGAAAAAGACCGACACTTACCTGTGAAATGTCACAATATCATCCTGGATGTCTTTGTAATTGTATTTTGGGGGGGTAGAGGAAAAACACAAACAAACAAATTAAAAAAAAGAAAAGTGTGGTGAGCACAGAAGTGACAAGTCATCTCATGTGAGTTCATGTGACAGCACACCTGACACACACCTAAAATACACTGCTGTTTTGAAAAACTTAACAAACTTACATTCACATTTGAGCAATTCATAACTGAACACAGATATGGATTCAGACAACATCACGCAAGCTTTATATTTGTGTTTCTTTTGTGTAATCCTGGGAGAAAATATGCCCCTACATTTTGTATACGGTTAGTGTACACCTCTTTGTTTTACAGGACACCTTAAACCTTTCAACACCAGCAACAGAAGACTTTAAGTTCTCTGTTGGGTTTTACAAAACAGTATAGACTCATAATTCACAGGGCTTCTTTAGAGATAAATCACGGGACAAATACATTTTTAAATGCTGCAAAACAGCTTTCTACCCCCTCAATACGAGAGGGGCCCGGTTACTGCAGAGTGACATAAACATGCCCACCACAACAGGGACCACAACTGTGAGATTAAACAAACATCTGACAGCAGCAGTAATGAAGTATTATCTGCTTTCTGTTGTGGATATATCATAATGAAGCCATAATGAGCCATCAGCCATGCCATAGAAAATGGACACGTAAGTAGTTTGCTACCCAGAGCAAATCCAATCACATCTTCAAAGACTAATATCATTATGTTATTAACCACTTCAAGTTGCCACATCCACTGTTGGTTGTAATTGGTGACACACACACACCAAATAGGTGGATGAATAATGAGAAGAGTCAAGGTGGTTAAAATTATGCTTTAGTTGTCCTTTTAAAATCACAAAAATTATGTTAATTGTGCACATAAATTTCTTTAAAAGGAATGATTGAAGGTGTTTGGATGGTTCTCTTAAATTTTAGAAACTACTGGAGGGAATCTGACAGCGTTTCTGTGAAGATGCCTCCAGGTCTGTGCCAGATGTCAGGGTCCAACACTTAGCTCCCGAGGTCAGAGAAATTGAGCAGGTATGTACATGACAAGTACGAATAGCTGTTTGTGTGAGTAGCCATAATTGTGCCGATAGGAACCATTACCTGTCCTTCCCAGGTGAGATTATCAAGTCAATGGTCTTGAACTAATGACCAGAACATTGAGCCCAGACCTCTGCGAGCTGCTCAGTGCCTGAGTGGCAGAGAGGAAATGTGTCTGAGATGAAGCACCAATCAACCCTTTCCACAGCCTCTGGTGGGAAACTTATGGACAAATGAGTGATTTTTGCACCAGCAGAGAGTGAAGAGTCGGTACTTTGTCAGAGGAACCATGATTTACAGTTCCACTCTCAATCATCTGATGAAATATCGTTATTCAAAGAAACTCCCTAATAATCTTCACAGTTGATTTTCGCTGAAGTGATTCATATGAGATATGTGAGAAATCAAGTTTTGATAGATAGAAAGAAAATGTTTCCTTAAATCAGCTCTAATCAATAGTTTTATATCAAACACGGGTCACTCGCAGTGACAAACGCACAGAGAATTATCATCCATTTTGCAGCTCCTCATGGCTCTGTGAAACGTTTTAGAATCTGAAGCTAATTTCTTTGGTTATACGGCCCACAACTTTACTGTTTTTGTTCAGTCCCACAGCTCTCATCAGAGTTGTTTCCAGATTCAGCAGGCAGCTGTTCTCCAAATGACAAGTAGACAAAGTTAGCAACTGTAGCTGGTGAACACAGTGGAGCATTTGGACACTAAAGAGCCTGATATTTTCCTCAGGAGTTGGAGGACACCAAACCACAGATAAAAAGAGAGTGAATATTTTGCAGCTTCTCGCAGGAACGCAGAGGACTGCTCGGTGTTAAGGCTGCTAATGGACCATTAGTCAAACTATCATTATACAGAAAGATGATGAAGAAAATCACGAGTTTCCCTGTGAGAAAATATTCAGGAGCTGCCTTGCTGGGAAGATTTTTGTTTTTACTTATTCTATTTACTCTCATCTTACACGTGACTAATAACTTTTTTTTTTTCTTTTTTTTGAGATCGGTCTCAACAAAGCCGTCATCCCAGCTGGCTGGTTTTATGTTGGAGTCCTAGACTAGATTAGATGGATGATAAGAATGATACAAAAGAGCAGCTTTTGTATCCGCTAAGGCTTTAATAGCACCACATCTGCTCACCTCAAAGTAAGAGCGAACCATAATCTCACACCTGCTGTTGGCTTTCGCTCAACTGCACTGGCAGATAAATCTCATGGACTGGCACACAAACACACACATACAGACACTCATGTACACACACACACACACAAACTGTCAGTGTGAATCCAAACGTCTGAGGCCAAACATCTGGAACTAATGCTCAAGGAGAGACTCTCTGATTTTATTGAATTATTCTCCTTCCGAGAAGAACTCTATTTGGTCAGGCCGACATCTGCAGTGCATCACCCCCAAAGCATACAAGTGTAGCTGTCCTGTTTTTGAGGACTAAAATTAATATTGTGTTTCCAAGGCAATCCTGTTAGCACTGTCTAATCCTGCTCAGATTGGCAGACTTGAAGACTGGTCTCAGAAGCAGTTTGAGGATTACCCAGCTTGAGTCTTATAGACACCGCACAAGCTATGTCGCTATGTTTCGCCCATAGTCGGGAGAGAGGGGGGCTGCATATTCAGCGAGGAAAAACACTTCAATCTGCATGAAAAAGCAAAACAATTGTGGCCAGTGACATTCTCAAGCTACAATCTTTGTTGCTCTCACCACACACATTAAGGGCCGATATGATGAAAGAATGAGCAGCGACTCAGTACAGCACAAGCAGCGTGTGCCATCCAATTGTAGTCAACACTCTGGGGGCCCGCAGTCTCACATGGCTTCTGAAGGCTGTCAGTGTTTGATATTTACCAGTCTATCTACATCTGTTCCTCTTGTCTGTTCGGGGTATTAGAAGTTTTCTGTGCAGCGGCTCGAATTTCACTTTTCATTTACGCGGCGTTGCCAACATGTCTTTCTATATCGCTTTCTGTTGTCCATTCAGTCACCCAGAGGGGGAACAGTAAGACTTCCAGACAGCGGTCGAAATCATGTCCGAGGATTAGACTGACATAAAGTGTGTATGTCTGTGGTGGGGGGGGATAAAAGTTGGTCTTCTAGCACTGCTGAACATTGCAACTTTAGGTCAAGTCATTATTGGTAAAATGCAGCAGATAAATTACTTTTACCTCATCCACTTACACAGCATTCATCAGAGAGTAGAATACATTAAAGCTAATTGAGCATTTTTGTCATTTGGGCTGTATTAATTGAAAAGCCATCACTGCCAGCCATGCACCAAATGACCACATTAACTGTCAACATTATGTTTGACATCCTACGAGATGAAGTAGTGCTCGGGGAGCTCTCAGTGGGCTCTTAGAAACACCAGTCAGGAGAGAGAGAGGAGCCATGCTAAGCTTGTGTGTAGGTGGTCAGGCCTAAAGTCAGAGAACAAATTGCCGTCTCTTTGCATCACTGGTGCTAATCACCGATGGATGGATTTGCCGTGTCATCCAGGATTTGTGTCTCCTGGGATGAAACAGCACAAACTTTCATGGTGCGTCGCGGGTGCAGATGGGAGCGAAACAGAAAATAGAAAACGAGCCCTGCAGTCTATTTAGAGACGAGCGCTTACAAGCTGTTTTCCTCTATTTGCTCCTCATTTCTGTTCATAGCACATCTATCATGTCATATCTTCTGCCTGCAAGATATTTTCACCCTTGTTGCTCCTTGGGTCTCACCCTGTTTGAGTATCTGAGCTTGTGTTTCAGCGTAGGTAGCCTGGGGAATAAAATGCAGATTCCTGTCTCCTTTGGTACACTCACTGTGCTGCACTCACTCATGCGCAGCCCCGTGCAGAGTGTGGCTTGTAAGATGACAGCGGCGCTTAATTTTAACATAAAGGTATATGCCAGATCCCTCTAGATATTCTCTGACTTGTGTGTTTGCTCAAGGATTATGTGGCATTGTGCTCTGTGGAGTGTTCTGCAGGGAGAAAAATAGCTGAAACATTACATTTAAAAATTGCTTAGCTTCTTTGAAATGCTTAAAAACAAATCAAGATGAATCAGCACCCAGACAACATTTTACCAACATAGACAGACAAGTGAATGCGGCTCTCAGACTGAAATGCTAATTCTTTCCTAGCTGTCACACCGCATGAAATAGTTACACACAGGATGTGATGACAATTTGGCAAAAACAAAACACTGTAAATAAATAAGCCGAAATAGAAAGAAATATAACAGATCATTCACATTACCAATTTCCTTTCACTGGTTTTATCTCTTTATATTAGTTATGCTGGTCTCTATAAGAATATAGGGCCTGTCTGACACAGTTAAATGTGTTTGAACATAATGTATTGAATGATAGATCATGAGTCTCATATTTGTAGTGCAGCAATGGTGCCCCATGAGAGTATGTCCCTGGTGTTTTTATTAATCTCACATCAAGGACATTCCTGAAGCTGTCAAATGTCTCCTGGGATGCCCTCTTCTGAATATGCCTTGGGGACACGACTTCTCGCCTCAGAAGAGATTTCCTCTGCTGAACCTCATTTTCATTTTGGCTTTTCTCGTGATGGTGAATGGGTTGAATATTAACAGGTAGAGAGACTGTGGGGTGCTAATCTGGTGAACCAAGTTGCAGATGGTGCATTTTGGCGGTTGGAGGCCAGGGCACACATGGACCCAGATTAGGATTGCAGAGAATTAATTATCATAAATTATTAGTAGTGCTAAGGGAATAAATCATGGCCAATCCTCTCATCAGTTTTTACACATTGCTTTTCCCACCGTGACAGTTTGGTAATCGATTGTAGAGTCCAGAGGAACGTCTCCCAAGAGGAAACTAGGGTGAGGTAATAATGTCTCCATTTACACTCAGTGTTTCTGATCATATTACAGTAAAAGTCCAGTTTTCACCATGATTTTGTTTTTTAAAGCTGCACTGATCAATATTTCTGTATCAACAACAGATCAAATGACTGTGTGTCATGTGAAGGGCATCGCACGTGACGTCCAGCTCACAGAAAATTATCACCCGACCCTGCAGTTTCACAGCTCTGCAGCACACGTTAGCTTTTTTCGGCTCCTTGTTTTGGTTTTCTGGTCTGCAACAATACTGTTGTTTCTTTTTTTTATCCAACCAGCTAGCCTCATTTCCAGACACCACAGCTGTTTTCAACAACAATGAAAAAAAAAGTTCTGAGAAACCAAATCTAACTGTGCAGCACCAAACAGCTGACAAAGTTAGCGACCAGTTGCTGAATACAACAGAGCATTTAGCAGCCAAAGAGCCCAAAACAATGACTAAAGAAAAATCACTACCCAGAGATTAGTCACCTCACTGATCAGGCTCATCCCTGATGTTATGAGTAATTATTACACTCAGGCTAAAAGGTTAATTTACATGACATAATGGACACTTTGATGCCAAATGAACCTGTAGAACAAAAAACATGAGGATGCCATCACCAGCTAATAAACCTGCTCAAACCTTCAAAAACACAGAGGTCCACAGACAATTTTCCAACAGCCAGATTGTAATCCTATTATATCAGGCACTCTGCTCAGACAAATGAAATCATCTGCTGCAACTGGAGGGAGGCCAAGTTTACATAAATAAATTAAGAAACAGATTCACTTCCACCCCCTTCAGTGATTGCACCTGGATTCTCTAAACAGAAAAACAGCATAATTGAACTGATAAGGGCCTCTAAATAAATTGCACTCAAACTGTATTTGATTCAGTTGGGTCTTCTTTGGCACGTTAAAATGTGTAATGTATTGGTCATTGTATGCAGGGTTTTAATTCCCTCAGACTAAATGCATGGAAAGAGAGAAAAATGCTGGTTAAAATGAATCCATTGTAAACCTGTAAATTCTTAGCACAAGGAACTGCAAAAGTCTAATTGGTGAGATCTAAGACCTTTGCTGAAGCATTACTTTTACACATACAGTCAGTATCGACAGACTAGAGCGTGGCCCTTCACATTGTTGAAATCAGTGATTCCCAGCCAGCGGTACTTGTGCCTTAGGGGATGCCTCTGGAGTTGCCAGGGGATACATGGAAAATTGTTGAGCAGCTCAGCTAATTTGAAAAAAAACTGATTTTGAACACTGTGTGTTGTGATTAGGTATGCATGATAACCAGTTGGCAAGGAAGCAGGCAAGTCTTTATGTTTGGCAATAGGTAAAAGAAATGTAGAAATAGCCTAAATAAATAGCTAAAGGTAATAAACAGGAAGTCAAGCTATTAGCTATTTATTAATGGTTATAGTTAAGCTAAGAAATTAATTAATTATTAAAACTGACCTAACGTTGTTGGAAACGTTGTATAAAATGCTACTGACATCCAATTTAAAATCAATTCCAGGGGCAGATAATGGGTGGTGTCGGCGAGGAGTCCTTGAGTTCCTCTGACAGGGCTGTATGTTGTAAAAGAAGGCCCATGTTGGTAGCATGGCATTCATTTGCACACACCCTCTTGTAAGGTATCAAAGAGGGAGTACATAATAATGTCTGAAAGAGTTAATGAGCTTGAGCTTCAAGGTAGCGGCCCGTTTCAACAGGGAGCGGCAGGAACTGAGACACTTAAAGTGTGGATGGATGGGGCTGTTTGATCACTTGTTATCCAGGTGCGCTGCTCCAAGGTTGCTGTGTTATTGCATCTCGCCTAATTATGTAAAGTCAATACCAAAGTCTTTTCACATCTGAAGTCATTAGGCTTGGCAAGGACCCTTCCCCGCTGCTACAGTCACTAAAGCTACACTATGAAAATCCTGGGACTTTATAACAACCACAATCCCTGCACTTTGGCTGAGCGAGGCCTTCAAAGGCCTTGTAGGTCGTGAATATCCCTTAATAGCGGGGTACCTGGCCAGCTTTGGAGAGAAAAACATTACTCTGTTTGTTTTGTTGACACTCAAGTGCTGCTCAAACCAAACTGAACTCACATTATATTTATTTGTCTGTGGCAGTGTGTGTGTGAGTGCACAGGCTGGGGAGTATGTCCTAAAATACTTCATGTCCCTGAATAAACTAAGATGGATGGATGTAATTTTAATTTAAAATCCCTGAAAAGGAAAGAATATTGTGGCAAACATTTCATTATCCTGGCCCTGAAGAAATTATATGATGAATTAAAAACAGGAATTGAAATGAGGACTCCTCTGACACTGTGAGAATTCCCATTAGTGGCCAAGAAAATGAAAGATCTTTCATCAAAGCCCTAGATGACAGCACTGTATCATTCACTCGTAGCAGCTGGATGAGCCTTTTTTTTCTGCACCGACCTCAGATTAATGCTTATCTGTAGTTCTACAACGTCATACTTGAGTTTTCTCCCTCTATTTAATCTGATTATTTAGTGCACCCGTGGAGAACAATTTTCAACAATGAGGGAGAAAAGCACACCTCCCTTTATCGTCACTTATTCCACAGAGAGCGAGATGGTTTTCCTGATTTCAAAAGTGGATTTCATCAAAAGCGTTAACACTGTTGCAGCTGAAGCACTTGTTTTCTCCCTCTGTCCTGCAACACGCAACTACATCAAATGTGAAGTAATGATCCCAAGTGTATTACATTTTAATGGTGTTATTACAGCATGCGAGTACAATTAGTTCATCAGCCGAAAGAGGAGATAATTTCCAATTGCTCAGCTCCATTTAATGGCAGTCCCAGAGATGCTGGTACAGCAGAATGAGACCATGTACCCGAGGACTGCAACAGTGGGTGACATTTAGAAACATAAACAGCTACTTATAAGTTGTGATTGTGCAGGCAATTTACTTGAAGAGCCACTATACTTAGCAAAAAATGCTGTGAGGAAATGCTCAAATAGGGGAGCATGATTAGCTTCTTTATTCATAGAAAATATGTTAATCACTCTTGAATTTAATCTATATTTAACAGCTTAATTTACGATTACAGTGAGCCTTTCTGCGGACAGGCTCAATTCGGATGCTGCTGCTTTATTATATCCTGTAATGCACTATCATAAAAAAGGTAAGTTGGTGGAGATCAGATGATGTATAGCTTCAGTAACACCCGTTCCATGACATCAATTATTCTTTGACAGTTTCATGGTTGTCGGGCCACCCATAATGATATCCGATGGGTCAACTTGAAATTGGACAGGTGAGGCGGTATGTCATCCTGACATAAGGACAATGGGAGCAGCATGAGCATTGATGGCTTGAAAAATTGATTTAGGGGCATTTTCCCAACATTTTTAGCAGGTGTGAAGATCACCCTCACATATTTCCACTAAAGGAATATTTCAGAAATGATAGATTTTTCGGAAACCAAGCTTCAGGAGATTATATCGTCTGTTTTCTGAATTGTAGAATGACATTGGTTTGGCAAAATCTTGATGTGTAAATGCTGTGTGTTGTGTGAATGTGATGCTGTTGTTGATTCTGTTCAAAGGGCTAACTTCCAGCTGTGAGAAGCTTCACAAAGCCTCCGTCACTTTGAAAAACAGTCATACACATTCCTGAAAGAGATTATCGTCAGTGACTGAGTTGCCATGGCTGCATAGCAAGAATCCCTGATGTTTATTTCCCCCCTCTGCATTTAAAACTGCAAGACAGGAGAGACTAATCAGACTCAAAGTTCTTTTATTACCATGAAGAATCATGTAGCCTTTGCTGCCGCTGCCTTGTTCCTGTCACTCCTTAAAAATGATAAATGATTTTGCAATGTATTAAATAAATTACCTTGAGCGTTGCGAGAGACGGCGAGTGCGGATCTGTGGGTGGGAGCTGATGAAGGTGTCCTTGAGGTATTTCATGCAAGAAAAATTTGCAGTGGATTAAAACAAACTACTGCAAATAGCTTTTAGTTTTGTGAGGCTGGAAGAAACATCTTGTGATTTGCCTGCAGTATCTCTTGTGGTTCAGTTTGAGCAACTTTCTACAGATACTCTGCTGTGTCAAATCCTTTTCCACCATCTACTGCAGGCATGACGTTAGTGTGAGTTCATCTCAGTATTGCATTATAGATGACAGCTGATAGTGTTTCATTCTCTAACAGATGCAGCGTAAGAAAAAAAAAAACATCCTGCATTTATCTTTCACCGTGTGTTCTTGTTTTTTGGGTTTTTTTTAGCTTTCCTGGAGTTTTTTTCATGGCTCTATAAGTTCACATTGTTGATGTTAATGTCATGCTATGAAATGTCTTGATAAAATGATTTATATAAAACAATGCGAGTTAAAGACGTCATTTAAAAGGAAAGCTTGAATTGTTTGAAGAAACAGCACATAGCAGATATACAACCTTCCCCTGGCATCAAATCAAGATAAGTGGATTCTGACAGAAATTGTTTGTCTCATTTTAAGGATGTTTTATTTGAATCACTTATTGATGTGATTATTGTGTCAGGTGTTTGAGATTTGGCTCCCTTTGATATTGTTTGTTGAAGACTGCAGCTAAGGACTAAAGATGTTGTTTCATATTATGAATTTGATGCCTGACAAAGATCTGTAACCTCTTATAAACTCAGCACTGACAGAGTGCAGCAATTCAAACTTTTCAAATAAAAATATTTTCATTTGCCTACGCATCTGTCATGGCTGGTGAGCATTTCACTAAGCAATGTTTGCAAAGACAAATATTTCTCTTAAAAACTATGTGGTAACACATTACCAGCCCAGTAGCATTCATATAAGAGAACTGACAAGAAATGATAATATTGGAAAAAGTTTCATGGAAAGGACTTATTGATTTTGCACTAATTATTGGAGATAAAGTGCTTCCTTGATTCATTTAACTAACTTAACTCAAATGAACTGAAACCAATTTCCTGCTGATATAACCTTGAGAGTCTGTTTATGTAAAACACAGCAGGTTGCAAACATACAAACATGTAATATTTGTCTTTCTGTACAGCTGTAAATTACAGGGAGCATATAAAGTTACAGTTACGAAGAACAGGTTTTCCAAAAAATACATTTTATATTGAGTTGTTTTTTTCAGTCAATAAAGGCAATGAAAGCTGAAAAGCCCTGAAAAGCCAAGATTTCAGTGGAGACTCCTCTAATAATCTTCAAAAAACCTGAAATCTGTGTGTCCCTTCTATGTGTGCTGTACAGAACATTGTCTCTATTTTCCCTGTATAATTACTAACAACGTTCTCTCCCATTTGCACCATGTTAAAGACAATCTAATAGTTACTTCTTGTATGGTTACTTCTTGTATGTAACACAGTATCAGTACAAAACAGAGTCAGCAAGTATGTGTGCATTTTAAGACATTTTGTAATACGACACACCTAAATGATCACACAAACCATTTTCTCCGCTTAAAACTAAATAACTTTGCTGTCTTTAGTGGAAGTTGAAAACATTTCTAAGTATATTGTGCTCAGGCTTTTTGGGTTTATGGCTCTGTCACGAACAGCAGCAACAGTTTCAAGATATTTCTGTGGTACAAAAACACCCACGCACATACACACACACACACACACACACACACAGACCCACCCACACAAACACACGCGCACACAAACAAGCACAAATAAACAGGCTCAACAAACCAAACACATCTCCCAGAGAAGTAAATCCACAAACACACACTAACAACTGACATGTTTCTCGCTGTGGATATCTGACGTGATGAAATGGCTCCAAATGCACTGTCACAGGCTTCACTCTGCACTTTTTGCCCGTACTGCGCTGTTTAAAATTCTAGCACCATGGACAGCACCTCAGCACCACAGACAGAGGAAGTCGAGGAAGTGCTCAGGCCCATTCAGAGAGATTGAATCCCTGCAAAGAGGCTGAAATAGTTGGTTATTGCATACGGGGAGAGGTGGGTGTCATGCACGGTCCAATGAACTGCGTGTCATCTCGCTTCAGGTCAATACGCTTCTGGTTAGCTTTGTGTCTCTTCCCAAATCCATTAAATCCTCACGATTCCCCCGCGTTTCCTCTTCAGTCTTATCCACGTTTCGGTTGACTGAAAACGACACAAAATGACGGAATCCTTCCAAGATGTAAAAATAATTTAATAAACATAGAAGTGGTTTTAATTTCCCCACCTCACATATGCTATAAATTGCAGTTATGAAACATAATATTCGCTCTGCAGTTCATGGGATATGGTTTCATTCACTCTCCTCAATGTGTTATTAATGTGCGAGTGAAGCGCCCTCAAGGAATCATAGAGGGCATGACCATATCTTAGATGAGAAAAGGGAGAGAGAGAAAGTTGCAATAAAACCGAACTAAATCCCTCTGATACCATTTGGCAGACGGTTGCTTGATATACCTCAGGCTGGATATTAAAAATCTCAGATGGGCTGTCCAACTGACAACTTAATCCATTTAGAGACACTGAGTAAGCAGCAGGAAGCTGAGTCAGGGTCACCGTACACACAGGTCTGTCATTTCTCACACGAGGCACAATAAGTTTATCTCCGGTAATCTATTCCCACGCGCTTAACAGACAGGCAAAAGCAGCAGCGAGGCGGGAGAAAAAACACAATCATCCGATTTCGATATCATGATGATCAAAAGGTGTCACGACACGAAAGCCCGCTGAGATCAAGCTTCCACAAGTACTCGAGAAAAGGGAAACGTGCGGCGTGCGACTGTAAGGACATGACTGACTTGATGTGAGAATATATGCAAAAGTCTTCAGTTGTGAAGGGTAAAGAAAGTGACCTTTGTGAAAGTGGAGCAGTTCAATATGTTAATTAATAAGGCCGCGTTCATAGGTAGAGAAAGACTGGCCGGGGGCGCAGCGACTTTCTCGTGAGCGTCCTGAGAAAAAAGGAGGGAGGTGCAAATAGAATACAGTGTGATGGCTTTATTTAAGATAACATAAAGAATTTGCGGATTAGAGAGGGAAAGCGGCGCAGAAGCTCGGTTATATAAGTATGATGATGTGTAGTTGTGGGAGTTTCACAAGTAACGTTACAGCCATAAGAGAAAATATAAAAGTACTTCACAGTTTCTCAATGTAGCTTCTTCTACTGAATTCACTTTTAAAAGGAAGGTAAAGATGTACTGTAATACTGGTAATACTGATATTGAGCTTCATTTTTATTAACAGCGTATACTAATTAGTAATGTAGTTAAATTACACTGCACATTGTTATGAGGTTAAACAAACATTATTGACAGTCGGCTACTTTAAAGGTATAACGAGTCGGGTGCATAAATGTTTTTTAAGAAAAATACTACTCCTTTTGCCTTTAAGGGTATAGTTTCATATTTTAGGGAAAATGCTAATTTGTTCTCTAGCTAAAGGTTAGATAAGATGACAGACACTGCTCTTCTGTCTGTATGCTAGATTAAGTAGGTAACGAGTTATTGGCTGATAAGTTTAGCGTAGCTTAGCATAAAGAGTGGAAACAAGTGGAAAGAGCTAGCCTGGCACTGTCTGAAGCTGACATGATTCTGTCTCAGGCTCAGTTTCTGTATCTGTTAAACAGATGACATGTCGTGTTAATTAAAGAGCTTTAGGTTCTGGTAAATGGCCGTTTCTCTCTGCTTCCAGTGTTAATGCTCTTTGGCAGTGTCTTCATATTTCTGTCTCATACAGACACAGTGTCAATTTTCTCATCCAGCTTTCTGCCAAAAAGAATGAAGTTTCTCCAAAAGGTCAAACCATTCCTGTGAAGAAAACCTGAAGAAACCATTCATGTACAGTATTTGTGAGTGAAGGTGTGCCAGCTAGTAATCAATGCAATTACATCCTCTACTATTTTTTTTCATGAGTACTTTCCATTCAGGGCAGAAAAGAACTGATTCAAAAATTCTGTCCTGCATTAAGAAGTGACACCTACTGAAAAGATAGCAGCTCATGAAAATAAACAGGGAGGTTTTTCAGACCTTTGTACTGTCTGTATCTTTAATCTGTATTTGAAGGAGCAGTTATTTGTTTCTCTATGTTGGTTTGTACAATTTGAAAAGACATTTTCTGCCATTGCTTATTGTTGTTGAGAGCAAATCATTGTGTGCAATGTTGTGAATAAACTTACAGATGCAAGTCCTGATGAGGTGAAGTTATTATTGGCCCTAGTTTACTGAAACTCTGTGATGGCAGGTGTGGACTGCTACTGCTTCTTTTTTTTTATCCAAACCATGTAAATAACACAATCTGACAAGTTGACCTTACTTAATATAATCTAGGATAATGATTGCTTTGGAAAAGGTAAATTAATAAAACTATCAAGTTGTTAGAAATAAACCTGTTCTTTTCAAGTGATGGTAAGTTAGTAAATCAACTTAGATAGATAGATAGATAGATAGATAGATAGATAGATAGATAGATAGATAGATAGATAGATAGATAGATAGATA
>JBAJHX010000076.1:5869536-5885045 GCA_037176925.1 Amniataba percoides | reverse complement strand
ATAATCATTCCCCCCCTCCGTAGTACCTGGCGTCTCTGGGCATTCAGTCTTTGGTCCAGCAGGGGGCAACACAGGGTAAGACAGCTCACAAACTGATGGATGCACTGAAGGACACAGACATCCTGCACTGGAAGCACAGTCTGTCGGAGCTGATCGAGATCAGCCTGGCTCAGACTACGTCCATATGGAGGATGTACGGCAAGAGGTCAGGCTCTTCAGCTCGCCACAGTTGTCAGTTCTGTTCATTGTTGCCGGCAGTGGACTGCACACAGTCGTCCCTCCACTCACATTAAAATCACATTTTTAAAACAAGGCCAAAATGTCCCCTGTTTTTATGCATGGATTAACAATTCTGACATCTGAACTACAAGACAAACTTGGAGGATAAATCTGAAAAACACAAGTTTGGATGTTTAAAATGGCTGACTCAGAAGTGCCCTCTGTGTGGTGTCCTGTGTCTCGTGTAGCACCATGGCTCTGCAGCAGGCCCAGCTGCTTCTCAACATGAGCAGTCTGGAGCCGGTCAACTTCGGGGTCCAGCAAAACAACACAGAGGCGTTCACCGTGGCTCTCTGCCACCTGGCCGAGCTGCACGCTGAGCAGGTAACACATTTCATTCGATCTCATCTGCTTGCTTTCTGCCCCGCTGTTGCATATCCATTAGTGTGTTGGCCCAGCATTGCGGGAAGTTAATAAACATTGATCAGGTCTTCTTTTCCAGCTCCTGGGCAGAGTTCAGCACTTAACTCTTTGTTGCTCTTCTGTTGCAGGGCCTGTACAGTGCAGTTTCAGAGATTCTGCAGCATCTGAGAGAGCAGTTTCCTCCTCACTCGCAGCATGCAAAGGTGCTTTCTCTCCACCATACTGCATTATTCAGTGGTGGCCTACAAAGGCCAAGAGCAGTAACTGTAAAAAAAATAGCGATGAGAAACAAGAGTTTAAAGTTTTAAGACGGGCATGCAAAGTATACCCGATAAAAAAAATGTTGTAACATCTCAAATGTGTCCCCTTTTTAGGATGATCTTCTTTAAAGGTGCCATTGCTAAAGAACTTGCATAACAAAAATAGCTGATGTTGCGTTCGGCCTAAATGCAGGGAAATGCATTAGCTACCAAAAAATGTTACTCATACATTTGAACTACTTCTTTAACTACTTGGCTCATAGTTCAAAGGGATTAAATATGTCTGTGTTTTCTTTAGAGTCTGTCTGCCAGTTACAGTGAATTCAGTTAGAAATGTAGTACATTTAAATATGTGATTCAAAGGTAGTTAAATCTTAATCAATTCCAATCTAATAAACTGAAACAACTGCTACTTTACTGAGCTCATTTCCTAGCAGCAGTGTAGCTGGAGATTTGTTAACCAGCATTGGATTTAGCTTCTACCTTGTCGAGTTAAACTGAATAACAATCCAATTACAAACAGACAGATAAGAAGTGAAATATGATCTGTGTTTAATGTAAGTCTCTTAACAGTGGCTGATACACCAGCAAGCTTCCACTTGATGAAGCTCTTGTACTGTAGCTAATAGTTTAGCTGTCTGCTGTTGCAGAGTGCAGCAAGTGTGAGTTTACTTTTCCATCATCAGCATAGAGAGCAGTTACTGCAGTTTAGCTTGGTTTTCCAGTTTCACATGCAGTTCTTCACATGAATGAGAAAGATAATGATAGATCTCAAAGTCATAATATTTGTATGGTAAAACAGATGTCAAAAAGTCTATTTTCATCAAAGTAGTGGTTTGATATGGTTTTTGCCTTTTTAGCACAGGGGGGGACTTGCTTGCTTAACTCTGTGATACGTGATTTAATGTGTCATAATTCATGAGAATTCAACAATGTAAATGTAAAAAAAAATGTCTTTTTCTTTTGTTTGTTTTATCTAATTCTCCACTTCAGCTCTGGATGCTGTGTGATCTGAAAATCCAGTTTGAAAGACATATGAACGAAGGGAAGTACCATTTGGCAGAGCCACTTGTCACCGCAATATCTGCCTTAAACAAAACAGAAGGCCTCTACAGGTACTGCCAAGGCACAAATCTTCAGTTCTGATCTTGACAATCTGTGTATTATGTGTAATTTTGTGTCAGAGCTTTCATGGTGCCTTTTCTGACAGGAAAGCTCAAGTTCTGAAGGCTCTGAACCGGAGCACTGAGGCGTACAGCATCTTACAGCGGCTACAGGTGCACTGTGAGAAGACTAAATGCACAGAGGTGGTCATCAGGTAGACTTCTGCTATTTCTCCGTCATTTCTGGCACTATGATTAACTATTTCCTGGAGTCTGCAGGAGAGTGAGCTTATCTAAACTCAGTCTACCTTGTTTTTTATTCATCGAATCGAACTGACTCGCCTTTTAAGTGCTCCTATGAATATTTCATGGAAGGCTCTCACATTATGCATCATCTTTGAAGGCACCAACTGTTGCATTATGAAATGACAGAAACAAACATGAATTCTTTTCCTAAAAATATTTCAAAATACCAATGTTTTGGGGCTTTTTTTCATGGAACAGACAGGCTGTTGTGTATATAACTGGCTCTTGTATGTCTCACACAGAGTTATGCTCTCCACCGCTGAGCTTCACTGGGAGTCTTCTGGCTTCTCCACAGCTCTTCCTCTCCTCCTGCAGGCCTTGGCTCTGGCCAGACAGCACCACCTACAGTCCCTGGCGTCTGAGACCATCCTTCACCTGGCCTTCACTCAGGTCAGCCACAAAGCAGACTTCACTTTACAGCTTCAATATATGCAAATCACTGAAGGTCTTTTTTTGCATTATGTCCTGCCTGTGTTGTAAAGGACGTAAGCAGCTGGCACGCTTTATTTCTTGTCTTTGTGTCTTCTTTCTGCAGCTGATGTTGGGGGTTCCTGAGCAGGCTCTGAGTGTTCTGCATGAAGCCATTGAGCCCGTCCTGGCTCACGGAGCAGTCATGGACAAAGGCCGCGCCCTGCTGCTGACAGCCCGCTGTCAGATGGCGGTGGCTGGGTTCAGGCCAAACGGACAAGGGCAAGCAGGTAATAGCCTCGGGCCCCCCTGCCAAACACCGATCACTGTCTCATAGTGTCATGTGGCTGCACAGCCGTCATTCACATGCCGCTGCTTATTGTCTCCCTGCAGATATGCGTTTGGCGGTCATGGCTGTCGACACGCTAAACGAGGCTGCGGCCTATTTCTCCAAGCTGAACTGTAAAGAGCGGCTGCGGGACGTTCACTACCTGCAGGCGCAGCTCCACCGCTCTCTGGGACAAACCTCGCAGTGCAACAAAAGTGCCATGCTCTTCCGGCTGCTGGACCAGGAGCTGCAGTCACCAGCGCCGCCAGTCTCCATGCGGCTTTAACTGCCCCCATAAACAAACTGGACTTATTTTTGGCCAGTGAAAAGGACACAAGGCATCTTTGAACTGCTGAGTTGAGTCAGTGCTTCTCACCACTAGATGGTGATGACGATCTGTCCTGCTCTGTTGGCCCTAAAGCGTTTCATTTCCAGGTGTTTTAGCAATTATGCAAGTTTTTCAGTTCTTGGAAAACAATTAGAGGTCAGTGTCCGTAATCATAAATCATCCCAAGTTTCCAGTAAACCAACAATAGGTTGCTTGTCTCTTCATTTGTGGTCAGCTACATATTTGAATTATGGCCCGAAGATCTACATGTGGTTTAAGAGCATCCGTGACAGCGACAGCCCAGGTTTGCCAGACACACCCACACAACATGCCGGCCGACAGCGTGGTGGAAATGTCCAAAGTTTATCAGGAGCTGTCGCAGCCTCGCTGATTTACCCGCTGCTTCTTGATGAATGAGGGTAATATCACAGTTAGCTACAAGATGAATGTGTTTCAGTGGCCTGGATGATTCATATTTCGCCAGAAGAATACTGATGAAGCTGGAATCCGGAGGAGGAGACCGTGATCCCATTTATAATGCAATAGACTCACGGTGACATAACAGCAGATACTGTATCTGTATTCCACTTACATCTGACACGATTTGTGAGAACATGTTTGGCTGATGAGATAATATTTAGATGTCCATTACTTACTGCACTGCCTCCAATAAAATAAACAACTTGTTTCATGTGTTTTGTTTTCACTGAATCTGGTACACAAGTGTAGGAATAATTGCAAGAATATCTTTAGCAGGATTATCTATGTGGTGCAATTTACTTCTACTTTCAACAGTATTTAAAGGTCCTACTCATCCATTTATTAGTATTTCAGGTTATTGTTTCGTCTCCTCATCTAAGGTGAGGTGTCTGACTGGAGCCCTCAGGGAGTTGTTGACAGGAAAGTTCTCCCTGTCATTTACCATCCGTGCCAGCCCCCGAAAGTTCCTGTTAACCGAGTTGTACTGTGTCTGCCTTCTTATAGTCGAAGCCTTGATCATAGTAAAAGCAGGCCTAGTTTCTATGTAAATAGCGATGTTATATGATACACCCTTTGACTGTTGCTTGTTGGGATGATAATGTGGCACAGCGCCATGTTGTACGGGTATTTACATGTTTCCCTAGATTATGACCAACTGTTGTCAGAGTATGTGGCAAGTTCACAGGTTGGGTTTAAGGATCCACTAATGTTCTTCAGAAAACACAAAAGTGTGTGTGTGTGTGTGTGTGTGTGTGTGTGTGTGTGTTAACATAGTTCTGAGTTGAGCATATGAAATGAATGCTTTTACCCAAAGTGTCTTAATGTTGCAGGTATGATTTGCTGCAGTGGGATTCAAACCACAAATTGTTATGCAGCAGAAAGCTTTCTATTTGAACGGTGCCTACAAAGTGCTTTTAATGCCGTAGAGCAATTTACATGAATTGAGAAAATTCTGCCATCAAAGCTATTAAAGCTTTCAAACCTGATCAAATGGAGAAAAAAGCGGCCAAAAAGATTTTTTTTTTTTAAGCTGAGAACAGTTATTAATGACAAAGAGCTGGCATTTTTTAACACTGAGGTTTTTATCCAAAGGCAAAGAAACATTTTTAGTGTTGTTTGGTACTTGCTTTTGGTTGTGAAGATATTTGCTGAATGCTGATTGAAACTCACTGGACAGTGAAAGTTAAACTGGGTCGGTCTCTTCAGAGGTCATGATGGCTGCACAGGTTTTTTTTTTTACTTCCTGTCACCATAATTGCTCCTTAGTGCTTAAAAACATGTTGGTTCACTGTGTATTTTTGAGTGCACAAGCGAATGGTATCACAGGTTTGTCGATCATAAAATTGATCAACAAATTTTACAACTGATGAAGGAAGCAAAAATGCCAAACCTGTGTCAGGTGTTTATCTGGTTTCCAACTTATGTGAATATGGCACAATTTCCTTTATTTTTTAGTAAGCTAATTAAATAAAACAAACAATATAAACACATCACCTTGGGCTTGGGAAACATTTTTATGTTGTTGTTTTTTTTTTTTTTTAGACTAAAAATTATTAAAATGAATTGCTGGTTGTACCTGTAGTAAACATTTGATTAACTGTTACAGTGCTGAAGTTCTGGATGATTCTGATACTGAATGTGCCCTGAGGTACATTTTCAATACACAGGGTTCAGTATTAATACTGAAAAACAAACTGACTAGTTCCAAACAAAAAGAAAAGATGAGTTATGGTGATTTTGTGCCTTATAGTCCAGCACAGAAACAGCACAGAAATACCCAGAAGGTCCATATGGTAAAATATAACATCTTTGTTCAAAATGTTTAATAACAAGCATGGCAACAAACATGGCATAAGAACAATGCATGTTTAGAAAAATATATCTGCAAATGTATTTTTCAGAATACACTATACATTAACTTAACCTCTACTCGATATTAAACATTTACAATTCAGAAGTAATCATTTCAAGATAGAGTCACGGTAGAAAACAGCACAGTCAGTTTCCTCTAAATAATATTCGTGTCAGCATTGATTCCATCAGGAGAAAGATGTAGGTAGACCTTCAGCTAAAACAGGCAAACAACCTGAGGTGTCCTTGTTTGTAATAGGTGTACCTGCTTGCAGGTCTAGTTTCCAATTGATGGTTTTTCACCAGTTTGACATGAAAACAAACTCCCCATTCAGACAAATTGTCCAATTATTCACAAAAGTTTTTTTTTTTCCTTTGACGATAGAAGAAATTAAATCACTACATGGACAACCTACAACCACTCCGAGTCCTACCTAAAACAGTGATGAAACCTAAGAACATTTCTCATTATGATTGTATCGTTTGCCTAATCATTGGTACTCACTCATTTGTCTTTAATATGTCGGATAGTGTGTCATAGATTACATAGGTTTTATTTTTAAAAGCAAATGTGTTGGGCTTCTTCCTGATCAACATCCAGTTGTGATGATTCAGGAGTCAAACCAGGAGCAACCACTCATTTTACATCCATTTTCCATGTGTGAGTAAAAAGAATTTCATGTCAGTGGTGGCTGTGTCTCCATAGCTTAAACGCTGCTTGAGTCTTCAGTGCAGACGCTGTTTGTGTTGTGGCTCCGTCCGAGCGTCTTTGAGGAGATTGTCCAGACTGATTGTCCAGAAAAGGACCTGAAGTCAAGGTCAGTATCCTGCTGGATATCCTCCTTTCCTGGGGTCGGACTCCGCACAGAGACGCTCTCCCTGCCGGACCACCGCCTGGACCACAGAGTCTGGAGTCGGCAGCAGCTGTGTTACATGGTTCTTCTGGACCAGACCCTCCAGGACACTCTGCCATGGTATCATCATTAGTCCATCAATCATGCATTATGTGATATTTACATGTCTGATTATTGTTTTTCATGCTACTACTGGGTGGAGTTATTTCCTACAGCTCTGTCATCAATCACATAAATCTTAAACCTGAGTTTTTAAAAGTTCTTTGAAATTCCATCAAGCTCCAGCAGAGACTTAAGGCAATTAACTAACTAATTAATTCATTGAATTTATGAGTATCCAAAGTTTCAGCACATTGCAAGCTGATTCAAACTTTGAATGATTAAATGAATCATTGCCTTACAACATGGAGTCAATCAAATAACACCTGGTATACTTTTTAAAGTTATAAGTATATAATGAATAGTATGTCTTTAATCAGCAACATTAGGATGCTGTTTTGCATCGTATGCATCTCTGTGAGTGACCCACCTTTTCAAAGCCCTGCTCCACGACTGTCATATTTGGGTTGAGCTGATTGTGAACTCGCGGCTCCGTCACAGCTTTCTTTAGGTCATAGTTGAAGAACAAGGAGTTCAGGATGACCTGTTTCAGACGGAAAATTAAGAAAGACTTTAAGCCTCAAATAACAGACTGTGTGTGTGTCTGTAGAATGAAGATGCATGTAAATGAATCAGACTTACCAAGGCGGTGGCTGTGGTGATTTTTGTGCCCCCGGATGCCCCTACAACCATTTTCACTCTGTTTTCTTTGTCAAATATGATTGTGGGACACATGGAAGACAACGGCCTCTTTCCTGCAAAAGACAAAAAGAATGTGGCTACGACTACTTACTGGATAAATGTCACGCAGTATTTTAACAGCTAAAAACAGCCACATTGATTTGAGACAGCGTGAGGTTTAAAATTAGCTCACAGATTTAAAATAGAGGAGGATAAAGCTCACTGTGAGCTGAAGAGTTCCTAACAATGACAAATGCACAAACAAGTGAAAACACCCTCATCACTGGAGGAAGGGCCAGGTGACATCTTTGTCATTGTGGTAACAAATGGCTTAATTTAGAAAAACTATCCATCTATACTGATGTGACCAAATGTCGTAAGCTAAACTCAGTCTGATAACTCAGGCCAGCCACACCTGGTTGAATGAAATTGTTCGGTGAAGGAGGGATTCCAAACCCGTTGGTCATGTGCGGTGAGCTGAAGTCATCCATTTCATCGTTGAAAATGATTCCGGTCGATCGAGACATGACTTTGGAACCAAAGCTGGGGAAAAAAACAGCTTCTTAATGAGCCATTAATACTAAGTGACATAAGATAATCAGCAAAACTCAGGTTCAGGTCATGATTATTCTGAAGGACAGACTATTACAACATTTTCTAAAAGCTTCTTACTACAGATTGATGGTGCTGGTTGCAGCCACAGCACTGCCATCCTCGGCTATGACCGACAGGTGAGCCGTGCCGTGGTTGTCTGGGACAAAATAGTCTGGCTCATAGTAGCTGTCTGGGTGGGTGGTGTCATCTGTAATTTTACTTCTTATGCCATCAGCAAAATAGTCTGAGGTCATGTTTTGGATGAGCTGAGGAGAGCAAAACAAGCCAGTCACAGACCAGAAGTGCCTGACAGTTTGTCATGAAGAGTAAACAATAGCAGAGCTCTTTCTGGATTTTGTAACAATAAAGAAAACACCATTTTTATTTAATCAGGTATGAATAAATACACATGCTGTCCCCAAGTGAAGCATTTTTACACCCAAATTGCCTCAATAGAACTAAAGAATTACATTGATAATAACATGAAGATGAGCTTACGTCAGTAATATTAAGATAACGTGGGTCACCGAGTCTGCTCCTCTTTGCATAAGCAAATCGGAAGGCCTCTACGATGCGGTGGTACGTCAGAGTCTTTTTCTCTGCTGTGGAGACACTTGTGTCTGTGAAGTTATAACCTGCAAAACAGCCACAGGAAAAGCATGTCTGGAGTAAATGAAGTATCACATTCTCTTGGCCTAATCAGGTAATGAGTCTTCTCCATCATTGTGCTAAAAGCCCATTTCAGCCAGTGGCAGCTCATTAAATTATAAACTCCAATATTCAAATAACAACATGAGCCTTCCCTGCAGTATGAATATGGCACCACGTCCCTCCATATGTGACGGACGTTTCATATGTGAACACATTAAATCGTATCCCTCATTTGAAATTAATGATGCCACTTTTTATTTAAAGCATGGCTAAAGATTCTCTGCCTGAACAGATGGGGCGTTGATGGTGAATTAAATTTGGCAAGCAGAACTGAGTCGCAGCTCTGTTTTCTGCTTCCAAAACAGGCGGAGAAACATTCCCGGGACGACCTGGGGAAACCTGACATCCTTTCTTTTGCATGGCTGCACAAGCCCTTGGCCAGGCTGCTCACCATCCACTATGTTGAGTATGAGTGCCAGCACAGGGCCGCTGGAGGGGGCGTCTGGGACGTGCATGGTGTATTCCCCAACGTTCAGGCTGAGAGGGTTTTCATTCAGCACAGGCTGGTACTCCAACAAATCATCCAGGGTGATAATGCCACCTGGAACAAGCACAGAGGTGACAGAGTGAATGTTCAATGAGGAATAATGCTTCTTTCATTGCCAATAATTGTGGTATTTCCATAAAATATTAGTTTCAGCTCCATGTATATTCATTATTCATTCTTTCTTATGTCTCTAAAGATTACAATGTATTACAAAATGACAAAAGACCTGCTGCCTGGATGTCCTCCACGATGCTCTGTGCCATTGACCCGTTATAAAACACATCCGGCCCCTCTTCTGCTATTCGTTGGTACGTTTCGGCCAGCTTTGGAAATCTAACAATATCGTTTTCCTTCAGGATGTTTCTTTGAGAATCGCAGAACACCTCACTGCAAAATGATATGGGAAGAAGAGGAAGAAAACCAGTCAATTTCTGGAAGTGTTTAAGTCCAAAAGCCCAGCAATGCACCAGTCTACCTGCTGTCACAGGGACACTGAGATGAATGAGATAAAAGGCTGCACCAATACTGTGACCACTGTACAGTAAACATATAGTATAGTATATATCACTACATTTAAACGGTCACGGTAATAGTCTTATTCTTCTAGAAACAAAAAAATCACAGAATCTGAGTAATTCTTGTAGTGGCTGACATTTTGGGAAAGAAGGCCAATGAGCATAACTCCCAGTCTGTCTGTCCAGTGAAAAATGAGCCATCATGGATGTGTTTAGGTGATATGGATACAGCATCCCCCATCAATCTTGCTGCCATTTTGTTCCGGTGACCATTCGTGGTGCTGCAACTAAAACATCTGGAGCCCAGAAAGCATTTTCCCATAGAGCACCATATAAAAGAGACATCATTAAAACTGTTGACAGAACACCTACAAATGCAAATGTTAATAATTATATTTTATTATGAAGACTTTATATTTGAAGTCTTACCCTGAAACAGACCCTCCAAAGCATACCAATTTGGACGTCTATTCTCAAGAATCCCAGAAGTGCTACACATAAAAAGTTGTGGAAAATACATGGAAAATACGTGGGACTTTGGGCACAGAATGTGTCAAAAGTAATGATGAGAAGTTTGGTGTCAGCTCCTGGCAGCTTTACATCTAATGCAGCGACATCAGATCTTCTCATCTAGCTCTCGATAAGAAAATAAGCATATTTCTGCACTTGAAACTTTTCTTTTTAATTTGTCAGCAGAAGTTGTTGGACACATTATTGCACCACATTTAAGTCATAAAATGAGAAAAGCAGCAGAGTTAGAGAAGCCACTGTTGCTGCCGTCTGTGTTTTCTGCTTTTAATTATTCATACTCACCACATGTTGGCGTCTCCTTGAATGGAATCTTTACTCTTGAAGATGGCATGAGCCAAAGCTTTTCCTATAGGAAAGCCATCCCGAGCCAAGGCAATGCTGGGCTCAAACAAGTCCTTCCATGGCAGCCTGCCATGTCTCTTGTGGGCCATCTCATAACCACGGATCTCCCCAGGAATGGCTATAGACAATCCCCCTGTCGTGTAAAAACAGCAGTACTATTATTATGATTTTCGTAGGTCATTTCTTTCTGTCCACTGTCTGAACGGAGGACCAGCCTGCTGCACATACAGACTCTGGACTTTATTTTTATGCAACTAGCAGCAGGTGCAATGGAAGATATAGAAAAGCTGTTAGGATGATGGAAGATCCAAGAGGAGCTGAATCTTCGGGTGGATATATTTGAGAATATTTATCCTCTCCAGCTCTGATACAACATTAGAGTCGTGTTACAGTAGCTCCAACAGCTCTACAGACCACAACAAAGTCTAATCTGCACTGAGTGAATCCTTTCTCCCCCTCTGCATCTGGGAACTGGTCCAACAGCTAGCAGGTAGTACCTGTACGAGAAAGCTTGGTGTTGTTGCCAAACATGTCTTCAGTGGCATTCATGGGCGCTGTCTCTCTCGCATCAATGGTTTCCACCCTCCCTGTTGAGCAGAAAATGAGGACAGATTGCTGATTGTTTTTGCTCGATAAAATATGTTCAGAAGTTGTAAGTAACAATGCACATGCGCACCTGTGGAAGCATTATAGATGACAAAGAAGAGCCCTCCTCCGATGCCCATGCTGTGAGCGTTCAAAAGGCCAACACATAGCAAGGCAGCGATAGAAGCGTCCACGGCCGAACCGTTTTTCTTCAGAATATCCCTGAAAGCACAAGAATACACTCAGCAGACGTGGCACACACTTGCAGCTCACATGCAGAAAGGGAACATGCAGTACCAATGAGTGTCACATTTTGAGGAGTGTGGAGCATCACTCTTCTTACCTCCCCACTTCTGAACACTTTCCAGCATCAGCAGCCACAGCAGCCTTTGAGTAAAAGTGGTCCGATGGGGGAGGCGTGTTTTTCTTCCCCAAGCCCATGAACACCCCCAGGAACAGGCTCACTGCAGCCACCAGAAGGACCACCAGACCAGCAATCAGGGACTTCCCAACCATTTTCCTGCCCGAGCAAATCAACACACCTCACTGTCAGACAGGCTCCTTCATCTCAGAAACAAGCGTCCTCTCCTCCAAACATCTTCTGTTCTTAGAGTGGTAGCCAAACCTTTACACTAAAAAGAAAAAAGCCCATCTTACTTGTTTTTTTACAAAGAGGAAGAGCAGAATGGTTACTCACCTTTGCCGCATTGTTTTTACACAAATAGTTGGAAAATATTGGACAGAAGAAGGGAGTTAGCTGTTCAGCTGACTCTTAGTGTGTGTCAGCTGTAATGACGAGGTGTTTAGTCTGACCAGCTTCCGTCACTGGTGATGAACACGATGTGTCATCTTTAGCTTTCAGGTGTGACTTAGCTCAGGTGTCACAATGATCACAGTGTAACAGTGCTGATGAGCGCTGCTTTCTGGATAACAAGCACAGGCTTCATTTGCACATGTGGTTGAGTGTTAGTGGAAGAAATGCAAACAGAGAGGGAGAGGTTCATAGAGGAAGATGTGATCAGGAGGGCACAGGCCATGAACGTGGTATTCTGTTACTACTCTGTTTTTTTGGAGACTTTTTTTTTCACTTTTTCAAATGATGGATGCCTCCTTTTTGTGTTTTTGCCATGAAACTCTTGAGTCTGTCTTCAGTCCTCCATAACCTTGCATTTCACTCTGATATCAATCTGGCAGGCTTGCCAAAGTGAAGGTGAGAGTGATCTGCTTACAGATGCAGGCAGCATTCAGCCCTGACTCTGGGCTCCGTGTGATTGGCTCAGCCGGCAGCGTTGCCATGCTCGGTAGCCGTGTCACAATCTATTTGGCTTATTCTGCAGGCATCCACAAACCGATTGAGATGCCCGAGCCTTCGCCCAGCAGCACAGGTCCAAGCTGGAAGCATCGGTGACAGGAGCTTCTCGATGGCAAATACACCTCCATGGAACCACAGCTAATCCAGCGTGCACTCCTGTTGCTGGGCCACACTGATAAAGCACCGTCAAAAGAGCCTGTGGGCTGCTGCCACTGCCGCTGCTGTGATTCTGTCTAAATCTAATCACGACTATCCTGTTCTGGATCTCCCAGGTTCAGAGCCGCCTCAAGGAGGGGAGTTTATTTAATGGACAGAGCTGATTTATAGCGGAAGAGGACAATTACATATCTGTTTGTTGCACATCACAAAAGCCATCCTTCAGCCTTTGTGCACATGTCACTGTCACTGGATGGGGGAGGTTTTACAAAACATCAGACGGAGCTTGTTCATATTTTTGTCCCTCAGCTACAGGCTCATAGGTTTCACTTTGACTTTGCTGGGAGGGACACGCTCCTACCAGGTTTCCCTCCATTTGTTCTCACACAAGAAAGGGGGAGGCTCGTCTCTGCCTGTATACTCAGCAGCAAATCAAATCACACGCTGCTATTGTTTCTCGGCGACAGGTGAAACGCAGCCTGCAGCAGAGACATGGCCGCAATGGAAAAGGGTGGTGATGTCATGTGTTTTTATGGGCGGCTGCAGACCATTTTAATGATAGGGCCTCCACAGACAGACTCTGTGGTGTGTGTGCTCTAAGTTTGAAATCCAGCTTCTTCTCTGCAAACAGTGATGAACTGATTCATTTTTTGATGCACTGGATGCGTTTAGAATGAAGGTGATATTATCAGATTATAATGTGTTTCTGCAATGTTTTATTATTGCTTTTACATAAAAGTCAACGGTCGTGAGTTGACAGTAAATGAAGGAGAGAGATGCAACAAAGATCCAGTTCATGGTCAGCATCTTAACCTCTGATCTGCGGGGGCACCTCGACGGCATCGATGTTCTGCTGCCTCCTGTTGCCCTAGTTTATGTGCTATATTAAGAGTTTGTTTCCACTGATGTTCTTGTTGCCCGGTGCAAATCCTTCTTAACCTGTGACTTTATTTGTTTTACAATATCTTCCCAATGCACCACCACTAAAAATGAGCAGCTTTGCTAAAACTGGCACATTTGCAGATGAATGTCTGTTCTTCTTGAGGATAATTTAAAAATAATGGTAATAAGCAACTGAAGAAGGTTCATTTATGTCTATGAAGTAAAATAGTCTTCTGTATGTCATGTTCAAGGGTTTCTCCGAAGTTGGGGGACTCGCAAGACACATTTTGAAAACGAATCGAGGAGGCTGACTTATTCTGCTCTGAGTTTGGTTCAAGCTCCAAAGAGGCTGCAGTTCCCATCATGCAGCTCAATAATGTCTTTGATTATACTCTCTCTGCCTCCTAATATGACATCATCAGGGTTATAGCCACTGAGGATATTTTACAGTTGTTTTTACAGACCGAGTAGAGCTCCTTGTGCAATGTAAACTGAACTTCATCTGTCAAAGTGGTGCACACCTTTAATTATTCAGGTTGGAAAGTGCTCTCTGTCCAGGTTGAAGAGCGCTATAAACATTGCTGAAGGTTTAACACTTTATTCTTGTGGTGCTGTGAAAGCACTGATGGTACCAAAAGATGCTTTAGATAAAATATCATGTCTTTAGCACTAAAGTAAAAAAAAAAAAAAACAGAAAAACGCCACACATGAAGAAATGCGCTTGAGAGATTTCAGAAGGGGAACATAACAGCCGGAGACACAGTTCTGTTTAGCACGTGCTGAAGTGAGTTATTTCATCGGCATTGCTTGGAGAGTCAAAGTTCTGACAAAACAAATTAGCATGGGGGTGATGCATTAAATTAAGGGCAGCAGTCCATCATAATTACAACCTCTAGGAAAATATGCAGCAGGCTGGGTCCAGGAGGAGAGAGTGCAGCCAGGGGAAATATATTTATTAGAGAGCAACAACCTTCCTGCTCCACTTAACAAGGGCAAGACTGAATCAGCCCAGATAATATGGTCAATTCAGGATCAAAGTCCCTGAAGGCACCACGATGAGGTCTAAAAGCAGACACACACAAACTTCTGTGTCATAAAACTGACTAATGTAATCTGAGAAAAGCTATGTTTATGCTTACATGCATATTATATATCTTACAGTGGCAGGTATTGGGGGGGGGGTCTTTCCTGTAGAGATCACCAGCCACCCTTCCCCAAGGAGCCTTTAGGGTCCCTGGACCAAGATACTGATTCATATGACAGAAAGGCACGCTGGGACATGGACGCTCTTGAAGGAATGAGGATGATTTGGTGGAATTGTAACATTTGCAAACAGGTTTTGACAGCTCTGATTTGCCAAAAGGAAAGTTCAGCTTTGCAGGGGGGTGCAAAGTTCAGAGAGGACAAACTTTAAAGTTCCTCTGAAGGGTATCTCATCATCAAAACTCACACACAAACAGAGTTACATGCATTCCCAGTTATTAAGAGGATTGAGCAGGTTTTTGTTTTGTTTCTTGTTTCTTTGTTTTTTTTAGATGTGTGCACTGCATGGCAAGATATTAAAAAACAACAACACTGACATCCTTTATTCTCTCATGCTGCCTTGTAGCTGCACAGAGCGGGATTTCAGGTCTGGGAGGGGGGAGAGGCGCAGCGTGGCACCAGCTGCTCTGATTGGTCGGACGCTCCACGTTGCACAAACCTAAACAGCAGCGTAAAGAGGAGACGAGGATGAAGCAGCCGGAGCATCCTCATCATCCGAGCCAGGCGCACGTAGCCGGCGGAGCTGGACAAGAGCAAGACAGCGGCGTGTGACTGCTGCACGGAGAGAGAGAGAGAGGGAGAGAGAGAGAGAGAGATCTGTGGTAGGTGAGGCTGTGAGGATCGTCCGTCTCCGCAGCGGATCCTCAGCCTGCTGTCTGGCGCTGTTTCCTCTCCTGCGCTGAGGAGCATCTGCTGGCTGCAAACACAGGCGGATCATGGGCTCTTCCTCCCCGTGACATCGCCCGAGCTGCAGCACGTACGCCGCCTTGCATCTGAGTGTGTGTGTGTGT
>JBAJHX010000076.1:5815659-5828345 GCA_037176925.1 Amniataba percoides | reverse complement strand
ATACCGGATACCAGCTAACGTCGCTTTCAAAATAAAAGAACTGAGCGCGGTGAGTTTGGAAAACAGAACATCTCCAGATCTTTAACAGCTTAGTGAAGCAACTAAAGGTTATTTTCACAGACAGTCAATCTGCCAATTATTCCTTTAATTATCCTTCACTCATTTTGTCTATAAATAGTAAGAAAAGAGAGAAACATACTCAGAGCTCATGGGTTGATGCATGTAAAGTCCTTGTTCTGCCCTGCCAACTTCCATCTTAAATTACATTTTAGGAGGTGGCAGCAGTGGATTTTTTGCAGTTTGCTTGAAAATTACTCACTGGTTGATTGTCAAACTAGATGCTGCAGCTCCAGGTGTGAGTGAGCCTGCAGCCAGTGGAAACAAATGGTGTTAAACATTGTCAGGATCATGAAAGTGCAGGCAAAATTCAGACTGTAACTTTTTACAAAAGTCTGATAACACAATTTCAACTCTATACAATAAAGCCTGCAATGTAACATCTACAGTGCACTGTGTAAACTCATTGTATGAATCGGTACATATGAAATACTCACTGGTTTCCACTTAAATGTGGGTGCAGTGGAAGAAAACCATTATGATGAATAATGGAAGTAATAACCTGATACTAAGACACAATATAGGTCTACTAATGAATGTTGTGCAATAGAAACTTCATCCATTTGTGAGGTTTTGATTTCACATAACAACTGGTAATTGTTTTGTATGTAGCTATGGATTCAAATGATGAAATTACACTACAGCAATACACTGTGGGAGTTACACACTAAATTACAGGCTGTGTAAAGTAGGCAAGGCTGGACTTGCAGATTCAGGGCCGTGTAGGCCAGCTTCCCCCACAGCTCCACCAATTTTACATACTGAGGTCAGTTTGCTTGTCATGGAGGGGACAGTTCATGCAGAGGAATCCACATCACCTGACAAATGAAACATAACGCTGAAAAACCTTCATCTGACAGAAGACTTGTCATAAACTGGGAGCACTGTGCTTAAAAGAGGAGAGCATTTAACAGAGCAGTCAAATGAAAGATGCATTGTGGGAATTGTAGGACCCAGCATGTCTGAAACATGAAGATATCTCTGTCTTGTTTTAATCAGTCTCTTAAGACTACTAAATCACTGAACCAGCCTTTTTATGTTAAAATGCAAAGACTTTTATCTAAAGGTTGCTGCCTCGCGTGGGGATGGGAGGCGTTTGGCGCTCGACTGTAATTTCAACAGGCGCCTCTCTGAGACTTTTATTTTGAAGGGGCAGCCGGGATCGTCGCCGGTGTCGCTCTTTGCGTTTGACGCTGGGTGGCTTACCCGGTGGAGCTCCAGTATTTACAACAATACAGCCTGAAGCCGACCCGACGCCACTGTCCGTCACAGACAGACAGGCCCACAGAGGGACAGACAGGCAGACAGACAGACAGGCAGACAGACAGACAGACAGACAGGGGAGTCGGGCCGTCGCTCCCTCGTGCGTCAGTCTCACGAGCCTCGGCTCCTCTCAGGACTTCGCTCCGCGCGCTGGAGATCGTTTCCCAGCATGTCTGCGGCCGCCCGCCTGCCTGCTGCTCTGCAGTGGTGCGCAGCTTCGCCCGGAGAAACACCTGTGCGCCTCCGCTGCGCTCTGCTCTCCGCCGGACACGCGCGTGGATGTTGAGCAGGTACGAACGCGAGCCTGCGCGCGAGCCGCCGCACCAAAACAGCCCGAGCAGGAGCTTGTTTACCGAGCCTCACTGAACAGAGGCAGCTCATCAGTGTTTGGCTCTGGTGGCAACGACCAGATTAGGCTTCATGGGAACAGTGTGAGTAGTGGAGGGAGGAAGGGTGTGTGTGTGTGTGTGTGTTTAAATGGCTTCATGGTTGGGTTTGATGGTCAGTCTGTCCTAATGGCAGTTGCGGGTGTGTGTGTGTGTGTGGGGGGGGGGGGGGTGTGGGGGCGTCTTGATGCTGTCAGACAGGATGTAGGGGAGGATCTATTGGAGCAGGATTGCCCGACCATTTTTGGTGAGAGAGAGGCAGAGAGCATCGTGGAGTTGTGATCACAGTTGACGCATTGCACTCCTCGCGTTTTGGCTGCTGGTCCATTATCATTATATAATCACACTCCATGTAATCCAGTCTTCTTTTTCACTTAAGCAGCATGCGATTACACAGACCACAGCTCGCCCCCTCCCTCTTTCCCCCCCCTCCCCTCCCTCAGGATCCATTTCTGCAGCTCCTGCTGAGCAACCTATGAATGCCAATTATAAATGTGGGTGGGTATCAACTGTTTAAGTTTACATAATTTACCGGTTAGTGTGTGTGCGGGGTGCGCAAAAAATATAAAAGGAGATTTGTGTTAAATGCAGCAATGTGCCCATGACTCATGGTTTTATACAGTGCAGTACAGGGGTGTGTGTGTGTGTGTGTGTGTGTGTGTGTGTGTGGAAAGCTCAATTGCAAATTGTGTTCAAAGTGTGTGTGTGTGTGTGTGTGTGTGTGTGCAGGGTGCAGTCATTTTCAAGTGCACAGTGTGTGGGTGAGTTTCAGCAGGTGTGTTTTACAGGAGGTGCATGCAGGATGGGAATTCGCTGTCAAACTCTGAGGAGGCAGATATGTTTCACGGACCACAAAGCAAAGTGCTCTGATGCCTGCGTCAGATTAACACATTAGAGTTCAGAGCGTCGATATCAGTCTTCCTGCTGCCTGTTACAGTGTCCTCCTGTCTCCTCATCCCTTTTCTCTCCTTCTGTCTTTGTTTTTCAGACAACAGATTACCCTAAGGCGCGGTGTCTGTCTGCATTTGTCTGAAAGAACGAGAGAGGGAGCAGCACAAATACCACGCAGCCAGACATCATGCAAGGAGAAACCTTCCCCCGCTGCAGAGCGCTGAAATGTTAGGACTGAAGAGCAAGTGTGTCAGATCAAATCAGCAGACTGTTTACATTAGGGGCGGCGATAAGAGCTTCTTGACTAAAGACTCACAAACGCCCTGTGTGTGGTCTAAGGCCCCTTTCAATCACGATCAAGGAGAGGCACGTTAACTGATCCCTCCTCGGCACTTTTTTTCTTTTTCATCCGATTCAGCAATCCAGGAACGAGCCAAGATGGAGTGGTCACTAGAGAATGTGAGGGAGATGGTGGCCGGAGGGATGCAGTCGATAAGGGAGTGTGAGATCTGTGCTTTCGCCATAGCCATGTGTGTGCTGCTGCTCTTTATGTGGTATTGTTACAGGGTGGGCCGGGAGCACGGCTCCAGCCCTCTGCGTGGGAGGTATCTGGCTGGGCCCGGCCGGATCGGCGGGGTGGTGGGGGGCTTCATGAGTTCAGACTGCCGCGGCAGGGGGAAAGGGAAGCACGGATCGATGCTGGAAGAGCAAAACGGCTTCGCTTTCTGCCAGTCATCGGAGTGCTTCCGTTGCACCAGCGCCGGAGAGAGTCTGAACCAGAGGCTCTACCACAGCCTGCAGGATTACGCCAAGCGCTACACCTGGTCAGGTATGGGCAGGGTGCACAAAGGAGTCCGCGATCAAGGCCGGTACCTTAACAGCCGACCGACCATCCAGCGACCGGAGGTCTTCTTCCTCCCAGACCTACCGTCGGCCCCTTTCTTCTCCAGAGAAGTGCAGAGACACGACGTGGAGCTGCTGGAGCAGAGCTTCCCCGCCCTTCTGGCCGAGTTCGAGAGCATCTACCATCAGCCTCCCGCCCGCAGCGGCTCCTCCCTCCCACCGGGGTGGAAAGCCAACAACACGCCTCGTGGTCAGTGGTGGACCTATTACCTGGTCAACCAAGGCACCCCTCTGGTTCTGAATGTCAGGAGGTGTCCGCGGGCCTGGAGAGTGCTGGGCCAGCTGCGCACTTTCATCGCCAACAACGTGTTTGGAAATGCCTGCTTCTCTGTGCTGACGCCCGGAGCCCTGATCACTGAGCATTATGGTCCAACAAATGTCAGGCTGCGCTGCCACCTGGGTAAGAGAGTGAACTGTTTAGTGAGTAGAAACAAATTTGGTCATGTGACGTCTGAGGCCCAGTGTGTATTCAACTAAACATAACGACAGATGATTTAAAAAATAAGCATATTTAACTGGAGGGGAGAAGCAGCCCGCCGAATCAGCTGCTGTGGTGTTTAGACTGTAAATCTGAAACCTCTCGGGTCTTGATGGCTCATGGCTGAAATTTAAGGACTTATCATTTTTAGTTTTCACCGCACCTGAGCCTTGATTCTATTTCCAACCCAGTGAGATGGCTATAAATAGGGATGTTTATTGTTGTTGTGTAGGCAGGATATTTTGTAAGGCTTGAAAAAAAGTACCCCATGATCATAAAAGACACTGTAAGAACAGAGCATTTTGTTGGGGTTATGTCACCTGGGAGATCAGTTAGTCACACAAAATGCTTGAAAATGAATTTATATGTGCTTTTTTCGTCTGGCAGGTCTTAGAGTGCCCCCTTCCTGTGAGCTTGTCGTTGGTGGAGAGCCACAGTGCTGGTCTGAGGGCAGCTGTCTGCTTTTCGATGACTCCTTCCTCCACAGGGCCTTCCACGAGGGTAAGAAGGGATTGAAATAGAAGATTTTATTGCATCTCTTTATTTACCGGTACTCCTTGCAGAAGGATTGGCCTAAAATGATATAATCCAATGTGGATCAAGAAAATTGAGATTCTTATGGGACGTCTGGGTGAAGATCATGACAAAACAGGATACTTGTTTTTTTCAGTGAGCATGTTTCTGTGTGTGCAGGCGGCGCAGAAGACGGCCCCAGGGTGGTCTTCATGGTGGACCTCTGGCACCCCAACGTGGCCGCTGCTGAGAGACAAGCCTTGGACTACATTTTTACTCCAGGCCGCTTAGAGGACAAGGAAGGGAAATAGGTGTGAGTGAGAAACCATGTCCGACCGAGAGACAGATGGCATTTAGGGAAGTGTCTGTAGGATTGGGGAGCAACTCTTTTTTCTGACCAGACCAGCTCTCACATTCACTGTGTACATATTCTCAGTCTCATACAGTATCGCTCGTAACTCCTCCTAGCAGATGACCAAACGTTGGGCCTCTTTTGTCACTCATGTTCGTGTTCTTGCTTGCATAGTTGTGAAAAGACAAACTTGAAAGTACCTACTTACAGTTTTCAAACCTTAGTAAGTGCATGATTATTCATGCAAGCATTTTCTTAATCTGTGTGTTTCTTAATGTGCTTATTTGCTTTAATTTCATTTGAAATCACTGAATGTTCAGTGGAGCAAGCAGTCCCCACCACATATATTGTTTCACATTTCTGTGCTGCTCTATTATGAGGCCTGTTTTACTCTCTAAAGATTCCACGGGCAGCTCATGAACCAGTCCAATAGGATGCTGATAGAGAGCAAAATACATTACAGATATCATAAATGGTGCCTGGCGAGCTAAACAATAACCTGTCGATCTGTTGCCGTTTTGCTTCACAGCGTGTCAGAGTTCGTTGGCCAGTCTGTTTTATTAGTTAGAGATGAACTGAGCGTTACAGACTCTGAACTCTTTCCAGACACGAGGAGACACAACATAACATTTTATGTAAAGATCAAATGCACATATCTCTGATTCTTTTACACCCACATACATTTCCGCAAGGGCTAAGAAATTTGATCATTCATCGTTTTATATCACCCAACACATACTGTCACCCAGAAGATTAAAAATCTGACTCAAACCGAGACACGATTGTCGGTGGATTCGCACATTTTTCATTTCCAAAACACCCACCTTACTCAGATGTATGACAAACTTTTGACTGTTTTTATGAATGAGCGGAGAGTCTGCTGCGTGCAGAACGGTGACACATTTTCAGCGATTGTAGTTCTTATTCACATCAAATGACTGCTGAAGTGAAGCTAAAGCTGAGGGATCGTGGCTACAGTGCTGGTCTTTTATTCAAAAGGTTTATGTAGACACATTAAGCTAGACAACAAAACTGTGTAGCTGCATTGCGGCTCTATCACTGTTAATAGATATCTAAAGGCATTTCAGGAAGTGCGATCACATTAACCACATGAATGACTTATTATGTAATAGAAGAAATGTTCCCACATCATTTGTCATTATGCAGGCAAGCGCTGAACAGATTCATCCACACGTGTTTTGATAACTGAGGTCCAACGTTGGTCACGTGACATGAATGTTTACAGACGCAGCTAATGTCTCTGTCCCGACTCCTGCCGGTGTGGTGGTTTATTGTGCTCCCCTCTGAAAAATCAATCCTGCTTTCACGAGACATGGTTAGATAAGCACATTTTTAGGTCAAGTTGTATGCGTCGGCCTGTGCTGTAACACTGGAGAAGAAGCGTTTTTGGTAAATTTACTAAACTCTTGTAATTTGGTTGTATTTGATATCAGGTTTGTATTTCTGTAAATAGGGTTGAGGTAAAAAAGAAAAGAAAAAAAATAATTGAATGGTCTGAGATGTTTTGAAATGATGCTATAACTATTGTGTTGTCCTGATTTACAGCTAAAGCGATTGCATTTCATTCTGCGTTCTTGAAAAAGCCAACCAGATCATTTTGATAGATTCAATTTGTAGATTCTGTAAGATGTTTATGACGTACTATCTCTGTTGTTCCGTGATGTGATTCTTTTTAATCACTGTAATTTTGCAGCGCCATATGGTACCCATTACTGAAGCCACACAGTCCTTAATTCTTCAACAGCACTTCATGGATATATGTGTGCGGTATAAAAGGTAGTGAAAATTAATCTCCAGCAGCTTTACAGGTCCATCGCAATCCAAGACACCCATCTACTCAATTCTAATGTTTACAAGAGTATGATTATTTACAAGCTGTTTACAACATCGGACGACACCGACACTCACATTGAGCTGTCCATAATTAGGTTTAAAATCAAGAGTGCTGTTAATCCACTTAAGAGTATGAAAACTGTCATTCCCGAGGCATTTGCTTTACATATACAGTATATGGTGGGGCAGCCATTTTGTTTACATTTGGATCGAGGATTTGTCCTTTAACACATTCTTGTGTGGATTTTGAACAGTATTTCTGTACATTTAATAAATGGTCGAGTATCTTATTTAACCAGCCGTTGTCAGGCGTGTCACTTTTACACAGCCATCACAGATCGGAGGCGAGAGGTAGACCTCACACTGTATGCATGCTCTTTAGTCCATTCTGCTGAACCAGCCGTTTCACTAATTAAACTACTCTGTCAGTCACAGCTGACTGCTGTAAAACAATGTGCAGGAGCGGAGTAGTTCAGTGGTGGAGAAGAATAAAGACTTCTGCAGAAATGCCACTCTGGTATTGATAACACACTCAATATAAAGCAAGGGGACAAAATAAATTGTGTTGCCTCTCTTCGGCCAGATGCAGTTTTATAGCAGTGGCACAGGGAGGTGTAGGCATGCAATAATGTTGTCATTGCTCTTTTTTTTTTTCTTTTTATCTCAGCAGTTATTTCTTGTCAGACCGGCACTGCCTCTGGAGGATATGAAGCCAGAAGCACTGAAATACTGAGGCAATAATAACATCATGTTAAATAAAAACAGTAGTGTCTCCATTTCTCTCGAGTGTTGGGTTCATGGCTTCATAAAGAATTTATACAGGGGTTAGTATTGGTCCTGCAATGGTCCAGGAAAAGGATTACATCACTAATCAGCATCCGTCACTGGGAACATCTGGTCACGTCGGAGTTTCCCTGAAGGTGCACGGGTGCTGCTACATCTGTTACTTTGTAGCTTTGACAGATGGGGCACATGCTGATGCGAGGGTGATGCCAATAATCACTGAATTCATTTAGAGAGGCCTTAGTGTTCAAATTTATACGCTGCACATTTTATGGACACAGGGTTTTGTTTTGTTTGTGTCACAGCTCTTGATTTATTACAGTGGTCTAAAGTAGTTATTGTTGCAATACTGCTTACTACAGTGATTACACCAGAGGTGTGGGTGAAGCTCTTGTGTGTGTCTGAGTGAGAGCAGAAGACTGGAGCAAGGTGGGAGGGAAGAACATTTCCCTCATACAGGTATATGTGTGTTTGTGCACAGGGATTATCCTTTGAGCAATATGCACCAACATCCCAAATTCATAGAATTATAAATAATAAGACAGGCAGATGGGTGTAGAAATGTAATGAAATGTATCTCCCTTATAAGCCAGTGTCACCGTCAGCTGTAGTGGGACCGAGGGACCTCTAGGTGGAGCTGATGGGGCTCATATGTACCCTCAGCAAAATGAAGAACAGTTTTATTTGACTTTAATTTCATTCAAGTGCAGACAAGCAGCACAACCTGGCTTGGAGCAGACACAGCAGTTGTGAAATGTTACTAAATACAACTGCGATGCAACACCTGTCGAAGCCTCTAATCTCTGTCCTCTCTTAGCAGAATGGTGGTGTAAATTAAGGCATCAACCTGAGTTTTAAGTGGCTTCTTCATTTTTACTTGATCTTGAGGTCCTGTCAACTAGTGTGCATCTGTCTCTGTCCAAATGTAATTGAAACCGCCGTTATGCTTGCAGGGATCATATGCTTAGACTAATGTGTAATCAGTCAAATGATCACAAATTAACTTACATGCAGCAAACCCGGTGCAGGGGTGCAGCATTTTAGTGTATAAAAACTGCCTGTTTTGGGGCAGAGTGGATTGAGAGAACATGTGTGTGTGTTGGAGGGCACTCAATGGTGACACATGGCTCATCTTTGCCCAGAGGCCCCTCAGCAGGTTAATGTGGCCATGGTATGGTGTAGTTTTCCTTGTATTATTACCACTGGGAGGACAAAGGGTGACGATCTTATACACACACCATCACATGAATCTGATGCCAGTGTCCATACAGAAAACAGCCATGGTGAGTTATGATCGCAGGTACAGAGGCCTGTTAGATCCAGTTATTTCTGTGGGCATTGTGTTCTGTGATTGTGTGCTTATATATTTATTTGTCTGGCTTTGCGTCTCCTAGGTGACGCAGTTCTGTAGCAAACATCATTTTAACATTTCATCCATCTGATCCCTCTCTGCCTTTCTGGAGAAGTTCACCGCTGCCGTCTCTTACTACCGTGCACTCCTACGTCACTGCCACGGTGCCTCGGAGCAGCACCCACATCAATGAAAAGGTGTCGCGCGCCGCAGCGCCGCGGTCCTCCTGCCCGCGCGCGCTCCGGCCGCGCTGCCGCACCGCGTGCAGGTGCTGAGATGTAGCCCGAGTTACCGCGGGCGATCTCTGCTAGGCTAACATGGGGCGACCATGGAGAGAGAGCCGCGGACGGCGTGGATGATTGAGGCGCAGAGACACGCCAGACCAGACCCGATCCGCAGCGATGAGCTCCTCCTTTCCCAAATCTGAATCCACCACCTCCTTACTGAAATCGTCCTCGGCGGCGCGGAGACCCGCACACCCCCCCGAGCGCGCGGCGGAGAGCCGGAGAAGTCAGCACCAGCATCAGCATCAGCACCACCACCGTCCCGCCGCGCTCCACAGCAGCAGCAAAGCCGAGGACTCCTTCTGGTCGGCCGAGTGCGACATCAGCGCCCGCAGACCTCTGTGCCACCCGGCGCTCCTCGGCAGCCACCACAGCAGCAGCAGTGATCATGCGGCCGCCCGGGGCAAGTGTAAGTCACACGCCCCCCTCAGCCAAGGTCCCGACCCGCCGGAGCCCAACGGCGACGCGGGCCGCGGCGTGAGGGAGCGCTGCAGGTCGTCCAAGCCCGCCCACCGGCACCACCACCGCCGGAAGCACACCCGAGAGGAGCGTCCCCCGGCGGCGGGACCGCCCGAGCCCGAGCACCCGCGCCGCTGTCACACCCGCCCGGTCCCCAGGGTGCCCTCTCTGTCGGACAGCAACGACGACAGGGCTCCTCTCTGCGAGCCCAGGGGCCACAAAGGGGCCAACGGCGGCGCGCAGGGCAGCAGTCCGTCCCCGTCCTCCTGCTCTCTGGCCCCGCTGTCCAGCAGGTCCTCCCGGCGCTCCCGCAGGTCCAGCGCAGCCTCCTCCGCATCAGACATCAATTTACGCACCATCCTCAACTCACTGTTTGGGCAGGTAAGGCCCTGAGGTGTGGAGGGGATCTTGCTTCACTTTTTTTAATTAAATCACAAACTGTGGAGAATTGCGCCTTGAAATTTAAGGGCCCCTGACAAGCTGTGACAGTGACCCCCCCCCCCAAATCCCAAATTTATTTCAAACTTAATTGGTCCAGCTTACTCTGTGGGATGGGCTGACAGAAGGATAATGTGGCTTTATAAACCAGTTTGAATGTGTGACAACACATTAGGGCCTCTTGTACCACAGCCTTCAAAATGAAATGCTTTAAACTCTCTCAGGCTTTCCTCACATAGTGCTTTGTTATTCTCTACAAAACAGCACATAGATAGGAAGTGGTTAACTGTGGCCTCTGGCTCCACTGATGTCCTGTTTGCAATCAATATACGCTAATGTGCTCTGATGCAGTTTGCAAACACTATCATTTCTGGACAGATTATAGAGACAGAAGCTTCCTCTACACATTCATTTCTTATGTAATTTGTAAATACAGCACCACCTCCTACGGACCTTCACAATCGGGCAGACCTTTGTTGGAGTGGCTGTGCTGGGCCAGATGAAATGTTCTACTACAGAGAGAGGGAACTCTCTGATGTGCTAATGTTCATTTGGTGATGGACAAAGATAGATATTCATGTCCACACATCATTCAATCGGGGACACTGTGGTGATTGTGCGTTTGAAGGAAATCACTTTGATGTTCCCCTCGCTGATGGAGGCTCTATTTTCAGCCTGAAATCTATTTACGTAAAAGAAAAGGAGCTCAGCTCAGTATGGATTCTTACCACTGGTGTGATTTTGCATAATTTTGTCTCACAGAGCTGAAGTGTCTTAAAGCAGCCAGTTTTAGTTTTTACATTGCAAATCCTCACAAAGCTCCACGTTGCTGCTGGTACTGTGCTGTTTATTGGTGGCATTTTCCCAATCTCTTCCTGAGAAGTCAGAGTTTAGCTCTTTCCATGTAGGGTGTTTGTGATTATGAATCAGGAGGTGATTTACGTATGTTGCTGAATTAGGAAGCTCTCAGTCGTAAAATAGGCTTCGTTCTGGGAACACGGAGATCGGCCATTGTGGCTTCGGGAAAAGGATCTTCGAGCACTTATAGTATGAAAGCCTATTCTACAAATAACCCGTGAGTCAGTCTGCGAGCAGCACTGTGAAAACATTAGCGTGACCTGGAAAAGGTCTTTGATGAGACAGCGAGATGGAGAGCAGTTCAGTGATGGGCAGAAATGTAACACATGGCTTGAGAGATACATGCACTGCTTTTGGCATTTTATCTGAACAGTGTGCCCAAAGTAAACTAGATTTGTTTTTCACTGCTCTGGCTGCAAGTAGTGTTTCGACAAGCCAGAATGGAAATGCACGCGAACAGATGGTGATCAGGTACCCAGGGGATGAGAATCATTTGGGTCCTGTCATGAAAGCGAGCATATTCACACTAATACTGTGTGTAGTGAGAAAGATTTCCTCAGTATAGATTTCTGTACTCAGATTTGTCTTCCTCCTGTAGAAAAACACACGCACAGATATCCATTTCACTATAACAGATGGACTCTACAGTAACTGTATTCCTCACACAGACACGGTCTTTATGTGTTTCTCTGTGGTGCCATGTGGCAGCTGTAGGTCAGAGTGACCTTGTCCTTGCCTGCAGAGGGCAGAGGATGACGTGTGGGGTGTGGGGCAAGAAAAACGAAGGCGCATGCAGATGTAGTGCAGAAGAGCAATTTGATGGCTTCAAATGCAGTCTCACAGTTGCAAATAGACAGATAAGTCTAGCACTTGAGAGTGAGAGTGCAGGTGAGGAGGACAGCGAGGCTAGAAATAGGTCATTTCAGAGTGTTCTCGTAAACTTGCCTGGTACAGATTTTCAGGGCCCAGAAAGCGCAAACGTCTCACAATGTTTGTGTGACCCTGAAGCAAAGGTTACTTTTCAGCTGCACATTTGCGAGTACAATATTTTCCTGCGTGAGAGCTGGCTGCACTTATCCCATTTCTCTTGTTTGTTCTTGGTGTTTGGAGCCTGCGTATCTGCGTTGAGTTGTCTGTGTCGTCCACAGAATAGCTCCAACAGTTTGGTGAGTGCGAGTGTCAGGTGAAATATCTCACACACAGTGGATCACCCTCTTTTCCTTTAATAGGCATAATTCAGTTTCCCTCCATGGCCCACTTCCCACTCTCATTTAGTGTCTTACCCTCACTCCTACTTCTCTCCCTCTCTCTCTTTTACTGTGTGTCATTGGCGTTCTTACTACTGCCACATCCATTTACTCCAGACAGTGCAGCACAGTACAGTTCACTGTTTTTTCAACCAGCCTTCATGGGTCTTGCTGTAACCAGAGTTTGCACTCCTCTCAAAATCCAAACGGCAAACATAACAGAGAAGAAGCCCTCATGGTCCTTTCTGGTTCCTCTGTTCTCCTTTGGTATGGGAAACTGCTTAGACTGGCCTCTAAGAACGGTAGGAGTCTTTTTTTTTTCAGCGTCATGCACTATTACACCCTCTCCTTCTCAGTTTGCTCGGTTTATTTTTGTGGCGCATTTGAAACTGAAACTGGTAAATGAGACTCGGGGGTAGTGTGGTATTCTCAGAAAGTTTTGTTTATAATTTTGCATGGCTTTGTGCAGTTGGCGTTGTTCTTTCTGTTCAAACTCACAAGTGGAAGCT
>JBAJHX010000076.1:5690906-5735434 GCA_037176925.1 Amniataba percoides | reverse complement strand
ACTTGCAAAATGTAGCTTAAAATGAAAAACCAACTGATAACATCTATCTATTTAAGTAAACTGAGTTATAACTAACAGGCTAACTAACACAGGCTATAAGCTTTTCCATGAGAGGTCTGTGACTGTAAGTGTCCCTTTCCAGCAGAGACGGTAAGAAACTTAAGGCAGAAGTGTACATGATGCTTTCAGGTACATGACACTTATGACATGCCAAAAAGACAAGAGACAAAGGTTTTAGGTGGATTTAAGAGAAAATATTTAACAGAACATTCCTCTGAGTCTCAGAAGCGGAGCTTTATATGGAGGTACTGATGAATGGATCCATAATTTCATTCGAAGGCAGATGTGGTTCGTTGACTCTGAAGAATGTTGTCACTTTGTAGGAATGTCCACAAAAGGTGAGAATACTTCTGTCCCCCAAAAAAGAGGCTTTTAGATGGTTGTAATCCAGGAAGTCAATCCCCTTGGAAGTATTGCACACATTTTCCTCTCTTTAGGCATTACAGACCGCCATCATAGGCGTAGTCTGCCTTATTATGCATGATGAGTTTGTTGTCCACAAAGTAGAAACTGTCTGATCTGGTCTCATAAGGGTGTGCTACCATTTGGCGAACTGGAAGGGGAGAAGGAAGGAAGGAATTAAAGGAAGGACTAAAGAAACAAAAGATCGAGATATGGATTCTTGTGTGAAATAGTACACACAGCAGCGTCATTATTAGTGAAAATTAATAAATAAATTGACTAGAACTCACTGAGGTCATCTGGAAGCTGTGGAAACTCGTAAATGTGTTCACATGTGTTGCGGCTGTTGGGAATGCAAAATCCGAAGTCAAAGTCAAAGTTCTTGAGAAGGCGTCCCTGGAAGTAATGCCTCTCAATCATACGAAAGCTGTTAATGGGACGGTCACCCACTGTGAACTCCACACTGAGAAAGAAACAAGAAAGATAAAATATACAGTTCAGTTGTGACAAAAAAAATCAAATAACAAGCAAACCCTGAATGAGCAGAAGAGTCTTATTTAGTCACAAAGTTATGGTCCATTTACTTACGTTGCACCAACGGTGCACAGTTTTAGGAAGGCTGGTGTGAACTGATATCGCACAAAACGTCCTGCACTGGTGTCTGCATCTCCACTCTCCTCCTCACCATCAACAGGACCTACAAGAGTTAACATGTTTAGCTGACTGGTACCCAATGTTCAGAGAAAAATGACTATATTTATAAATACAAACTTCATTCAACTACATTTAATGTCCGACTACATTTAATGTAACATAAGTGGATCTCCCAGAGAAAAAACTTTGCAAGCTTTGTGAATACTTGTATCTATGACAGGGCTCTTAATATTTGCATCTCATTTGAGAATGTCCTACACTGAGAACATTAAGCTTTGTGGAAAAAGAAAAGGTTAAGCCATCACTTACCGCTGTTAGGGGGTTTGGCAATCTCAAACAGCACTGTCCCTGTCTCCAGATCTCTAATTTTGAAACGTGTGAAGTCAATGTTGTAGATATTGTCTTCAGGTTTGCAAAGATAGTCTGGAGGGTGAAATAAAAGTGCGAGACGACGTTAAGACAAACACACACATATAGTGGTCCACTATCTGACAGCAAGCAAGCGTCAATTATCAAACACACATATTTCTGTATGATTTGCCAGAAAGTTTAGATTTATCAATACTTGATGAATTTTCTGGTAAGTCACATAATACTTGGAGCACAAAGGGTCATCCTTACTCTGAGAACTGAGAGAGCACTCAGTGAGCAACTTGGGTTTCAGTGTCTGTTTTCTGGCTCCTGCACCTTGCAGTAGTGGTGAGTAATGCTATAGCAGAGGCTCGCAGCTTTTCAGCAAAGCGCTGAGAGAGAGAGAAGGGAAGTAATGCCATTGTTGTCTGGTCCGGGAAAAGGCCAAAAACAATGGGAGGTATTTAGCATTAGCTGCAGCCGTGGTAGACGGGGTGTCCGATGACGGACCCTGGGGTTTGACTCAGAAGGTTCAAACTGAGCTGTTAGAAATGGGACGGATGTAATGCCAAATTTATGGGATCAACTGAAAAAAAAATCTAATTAAATTATTCATTATAGTAAGAATGGATCAAATGACTCTTTCTGAGAGGGGTCACTTGTAGCGATGAATCCTACAAAGTGTTTTAGCATCCAGCACCAGTCTTCCCCTGACAGCCTCGTCTCCAGCAGCAGCAGGTAGCAGATTACTTGCAAAGCAGATTATCACATAGAAATTTGACTTCTTACATCGGTAAACTGAACATATAATACACAAAAGATGAAAGCAAGTACAGCCAGAAATAAGCCCAAATTAAACATAACATACACATTAAAATATGAAACTAAAATGTATAAATAAAAGTGCAATTGAGGAGGAATCTGACAAATCCACTGCACAGGACCTGTCAGCACCAAATGGCAGACAGGATAAGTGTGTGACTGACTGGTGATCACAGTGAAGACAGATACAGTGGGTGGAGACCAAAATAAAGCTCAGCGTTTGTTGAACAAACCTACAATCATCAGACAGAAGGACACACAATATATTGTATTTGCAAACATACGTGTGATAAGATTTAACAGGATCCCGATGTGTTGTGTTAGCAGCTGTCTGACCTCCCCCAAGCAGCCAAGAAATCATTAAGGCAGATTTAAGTGCCGGATAACGTGAACATTTTTTATATCTGGGTGGCTGAAACTCGTTGTTATGAGCCGGCGTACATCCTACTTTTTATTGGTTAACGCCTTATAATTACATTACCCATGCAAAAACATAGTTAACTAGACATATATTGTTTACTGCTTGGCGAATTTAACACATTCATCCTCCAAACTCATTACAATTATTTGACTTATTGGTCAACTAATGTGTAAACTCCTCACTAAGCCACATCAAGCTTAAGACTGTTTAGCGCTGTGACCGACTTAAACTGACGGACTCACCCTCCGTGACAGCCCGGAGACCCAGGACATGGTCCGGGGTAATGTCTCTGCCCAGAGCCCGGAGCTCCTCCTCGGTTACCAGAGGCCACCGCTCCGGCTGACTGCGCCTCGACTTCAGCTTCTTCAGCATTCCTCCAGCAGCCTTCCGGTGCTTCGTCTCCGGGCCCGCGGCGGCCTCTGTCTGCCCTGTGCTGACTGACGGCGCAGACTTGTTTCGGGAGCCGTTCATAACGGACACGGCGAACGGCGGGGATGAAAAGAGTTGCTGTGCTTTCTTTAATTTGAGAGCGACTTATCAAACTGCGGGTGTAATTTCAAGATGGCGTTCAACGTGTATAAGAGACGGGAAAGTAAGATTCTGATTGGCTGAGAGCGGTGGCGATTGTCATAGTTACCGAAGGGGTGGGTGTGAATGGTTTAAAGCCCAGACCTTACCGCTTACTCTTCAACCCTGTGCTACTTTTAACGAATTACTACCAAATACTGTATGTTTACTTCAGTGTTTTGAATTAAATCTCGTCTCAAATCCCTTCGACTTTATGGAATGGTACTGACGCTGAATTATTTTGTTTTCCGTTGAGAAAAAATTAGATGCGTAAACGAATACGCCATTTGAAATACCGCCTGTCCGGTATGTACGGTCACACACATCCAGCGTCTCCCTGAACGTCCAGTGTGAGGCGCTAGCGCTGCTCTGCGGGCGGTACGTAGTTTTGTTGACGGAAGTTTCCAGGGAAGAAGAGCGATGGTGCGGGTGAAGTCGAGGTGAAAAACGTGCCTCTCGTGTACCGTGTGTCTTGTTTATATTTAGTTCGTTCACAGTTGTTTTCTGACGGCGGTTCTTTTGTCGGCAGGTACCTGCTGTGCGAGGTGAAGGTGACGGACCGGAGCCGCCTGCTGCTGCTGGATGACCGAGCTGTGGTGGCGGCAGTGAGGGCAGCGGTGGCCCGGATACACGGAGACTACGGGGCCGCTCTGTGCAGCCGGTTCACCGGTGAGCAGGGCTGGAGCGAGAGTTAGCATGTTTCTGTCCAAAATAAAAGCAGCAGGCTGGCCTCATAATACATTTATAAGCAATCACATTAATGATATTTTAAGCTAAACTGCTCACATGTTTTGTATCTAAAATCTTTCATTAGTAGGAGGTAACTTATTCAAAATGAGTCTGTCATACTTGTTAAAACTGTTTCCTGACAGTTTTACATGAGACAGATAATCTGTGTAAACAGTTATATAAAAGTAACACAAATGTAACATAATTTCAATTTGATAATTATGGCACACTGGATGTGTACATAAAAAAGGAAATCCACATAAATGTGTAATGTATTTAGCTTTTCTTCTATTTGTTTGATATATATATTTTATTCATTCATTTATTCATAATATTATTCATCTGCACAAGTCAAATAGATGTAGTGAAATGACAAGTAAAACATTTGCCTGTAAAAATAGGTGAATTAGAAATAACAAATTGAGGTACTCAAGTAAAGTACAAGTACATTACTCTGAACACTGTGAACCTTTCTAGACAAATATCTGTGCACATTACTGCATTAACCTGTGAAGTTCTTTCATTCAAACTTATTAAAAGCCAAATCGTACATGTTGTCTATACATTTTCTTACGGATATTTCCTCATGTTTTATTGTCTATTATATATTTTAATTTATGCTACTGACTTGCAGTACTGCTATCATTTTTTCCCATAATTTTCTATACTTACTATATTTGTTATGCATCAATATACAAAAAAAAATATTCCTTGTATGTGAAAACCTACTTTGTAATAAATTTGATTCTTATTCAGTAATTGCTAATCCTGGTCTTAATATTATTAAGGAGTCTTCTAGCCCTTAAACTCTTTGGGGCTGATACAGGTCTTGACTGCAAGGATTAATCACTAATTACACAGTACCTTAAGGATTTTGTACTGCTGACTGAGGTCTCTGTGTTCTCTTTTTTTCTTTGTTTATAGTGAAATATCTGAATGCTCACACTGGAGTAGTATTCCTGCGATTCCCCAAAAGGTGTTACAGACTCCTCTGGTCTGCATTGCCTTTCATTACTGAAATTGAAACTCGTGGACAGAAAATCCCATGTTTTCTGAATTGTTTGCATGTGGGCGGTAAGAAAAACATTTTTTTTTTAAAACCCATAATGAATCAGACTTACGTTTTAACAATCTTGAATAGACATTAAACAATACTAAAAAAAAAAATTTGTTTTTTCCAGGAACAATTAGAACATGTCAGAAGTTTCTCATCAGGTACAACGCCCAGCAGCTCCGTCAAATGCTCACTATATGTAAAAATGATGGTAAGTGATTTAATTGTATGCCACCATTATTCATAGTGAACTTAATGAACATCAGCCGTGGTGCATTTATGTTTGTTAACTGATTTATGTTTTTTAACTCCTCAATAATAAAATCCTGGAAATAACTGTGTGTTTAACAGTATTAAAGGTTACTCTTACCAGATATATTGAAGCATTTCACTCACTTGATTTGACTTTTTAATTGGATCCCCTTCTTTTCATTTGCAGAAGAAAAACAAATGCTTCACAAAGCTATTCTGAACTGCTCTCTAACTGGAGGAAACACAGAAGAATTTGAGGATGAATCACAGAGTGAGGATGAAGAAGAGTGAGCAGGCAGTAAAAGGCAGCTGCTCCGTAGTTCTGCACAGATGTGTACTTCTGACCATATTTGTTATGGAACTGATGGACAAAAGGTTTGAAGAAATATTCATCCAGCTACATGTAACTATGATTTACAGCTGATCAGTGCAGCTGTAAATCAGGAAAACTGACTGACTGTATGTTAAGGATGGAGGGACATTTTCATAATGTTTTAACACTGTCACATAATTAATTTGGACTGATCGCGTTCAGGTTCAATATAATTTAGCAGCAACTCTTGTTATGGATAAGTGTTACCAGCTATAACTATGACCTAATTCAGAAGGAGGACCTTTTATGTTTTCATAGATTTATTTTGTATTTATACTATGCACTGTGTTAAACTAGTTTTTGTTTACAAATTAAAACATGTTTTTGAAGATGTGTTTGTCATGGTGTCCTAAAAACACTTACTTCTGCACATAAGTGTGTAGACCAACCAAACATTTGGTGGCATACATTTGGTAAAACTATTTAAGTGAAAATGCAGATACCACTGACAATACTGGAATTCAAGATTCATGATCTTTATTGTCTTAAGCACAGTAATTACACATAGGCATTTGCCGATAATGAAATTTTTAAATCACAGGCTCCCTCCAACAATGCTCTTAAACATGTAAGGAAAATCATACAAGTAAAGGAAGAACTTAGATATAAAATGCTGCAGCGGTTTGAAATATGAGAATAAAATTGTATATACAAAGATATGTGCAGAGAGAAAATGTGTTCAATACTGTGTGATTTTATTTAGTCTTCAAGACAACAGTCAGATAATCAACAGGGCGATCGTTTTACTGAGCACATTTAGCCCACGGACTGTATAAACATATAATAATTGATTTAGCCCATTTTGTGCCTAAAACTCTCACGACTACATTTCCCACAATGCCCCGTCGGGTCTCCGTACTAAACATAGTTGCAGTCGGTACAAGAAACATCCGGGTCTCTCAGGTTCCTGTTTGGCGACCCGTCGCCATTAGTGAGAGCTCGCTGTAACGGAGATATTTTTTTGGGTCAAAACCTTTAATTTTTTTGTTTTCCAGCTTTTGGAAAACATTTCCCTGCTTGTTAAGGGCATTTAGTTTTCCTTAACGAGTAACAACCGTAAAGTCGGGGGGGTTTGGCCCCGCGTGGCGAGCTTTCGTCCTCCCTCTAACAGCCTCCATAACTTGAGACGCCGAAATCGTGTCTCTTATTTTTTTTCTCGGGTTGTTTATTGTCAAGATGTCGCCGTGATGGGGTCTCCGCGTTTGATAGAAATGAATCAGGGCCTTCGTCGCCTGAGCCGCACTCACCGCAGCCCGCTGTTCTCCTCCGTTTCTCCGTTTGATGCTCCAGAGCTCGGCGGCTCTCTGCCCGGAGCTCGGCCTCAGCACCTCTCACCACTGCGCCAAGACAAACATGGAGAAAAACACCAACAGCAGCACCAGCACCAAGGCTCCGCCCCGCTCCAGCTCCACAGGCCCGACACCGAGCGAGTCTAAACCCAAAACAGGTGAGTGCAGGCGCTTCAGATCCCGCCCCGGGTGTCGGCCTCGGTGCGCGCTGTGGCCTGCAGGGGCCCAGCAGCAGGGCCCAGATTGTTTATCTGCTGTGGCTGACGTCGCCGTCCAAACATTTGACCCCCCTGATAGCCAAGGAGCTAACTACTATGTGCTCCCAACACTGTTCCTGCTCTGCAGCTGCCACATGCATGGCTGCAGACGCACACTGACGCAGTGAAACTATCAGCCCCTGCACACACAAAGTTTCATCCTCACGTAGTTGTGTAATCTGAATACAGTCGGGTTATGTGAGCTGTCAGTGGGGCCTCTCTTTGGATGCCTCCAAGGATTTTTGCATGAATGAAGTTTCATGCATACTGTTTTTGAGCTGACTTATAAAAAAACACCTTTATTACTTCTGTGCAGTCTAAATATGATTTGTATAGATGTTTGGAAGTTATTCCTGCCTTTAGAAATTGTGAATACCCCACCCTGAGGCAAGGAAATGTGAAACGTATAGAAGTTGAGCCTTGCTCCTTTTATTTAACGAGTTAAACAGGTGAATCCTGCAGTAGGCATTATGTGTGCTCTCCACAGTGTACAGCTGGAAGTAGCTAGTTCCCCTGATTATTTACTTTTTTCTTTCCATACTTTATGCTTAACAACTGCCAGATCGTGCATCCACAAAATGATCTACTGAATGACAGTATTTGTTTTCATGTAGCTCATGGTTTTTACTTTTTGTTTTTTCAGAAGGTAAAAATAATGGAGGCTCCAAGCGCTACAGCCGCAAACGTGAGCCCTCCTTTCCGAAAACTGACAGTTTCCAAGGCCCCCGCCGCACCAATTCACAGAAAAGCAAGAATTTTGACAAGAGACCCGCTCAGAGAGGTGGAGGACGACAGTATGGAGTTACAGGTGGAGGACGACGTGAGGAGGTTGGTATTCCTCAGTGGCTGCCAATTGTTAAAAAACAAGCAAAAAACTTCAGTGTTTTTATTATTAAGATTTTATTAATGAAGATTGTGAAAAGACAGCACCAGTTTATGTAAAAATATTCACAGGTTGTTTTCTGCCTCTGTCTCTCCAGGTAGCAGAGACGCGCCGGGCCGAGTTTAGCCCGGCTCAGTTTGCTGGACCGAAAAAAATAAGCTTGAACCACCTGCTGAACTTTACCTTTGAACCCCGTGGAGGTAACGGTGGCTTCGGAGATGGAGGCCACTCCTGTTGGGGCCGCCGAAACAAATGGGGCCACAAGCACAAGCCCTTCAACAAGGAGCTTTTTCTGCAGGCCAAGTACGCAGCTCCTCCCTACAACATGACATGAAGTCGAGAGCCTAAATGTCTGTGAGTTGACCTCATTTTGTGTATTTCAGTTGCCAGTTCGTGGTGACTGATGACCAGGACTACAAGGCTCACTTCACTGATCCAGACACTTTGGTCAACTGGGACTGTGTGCAGCAAGTGGTGAGTGCATGTTTTCTGCTGAGCTACGCCACCAGTACATATGTACTAAAGAAAAAAAAAGGAAAGATGAATGGACAAAGGGTGATAGACATATTGATGATCACGCCATGACAACTGATTTGTGTACGTCTACAGCGCATCTACAGTCACGAGGTGCCGTCTTGCCCCATCTGCCTCTATCCTCCTTTGGCAGCCCGCATCACCCGGTGTGGTCACATCTTCTGCTGGCCGTGCATGCTGCACTACCTGTCTCTTTCTGACAAGAGCTGGTCCAAGTGTCCCATCTGCTACGAGGCCGTTCACACCGCTGACCTGAAGAGGTAAAGGAGAACTATTTGAGTCAATTTGACAGCTACTTCTAACACTCGTGTTTTATTTGGTCTCTTTTTTTTGTCGCAGTGTGGTTGCTATGGAGACCAGGCAGTATGTGGCTGGTGATGTAATCACCATGCGCCTGATGCGGAGGGAAAAGGGCGCTCTGGTGGCCATGCCAAGCTCTCAGTGGGTGAAGGTGGAGGAGCCTGTTCGCTTTGGAGGTGAGAGACTGCTTACAGTAATTCTACTGAATAACCCCTCCTACATACAAACTAAGAAGGATAAACATGCAACAAGTAATTAATATGTTGCTGTGAAGGATTTTTTTACGACCATACTAACCATTCAACGTGTTATGATTTGTATATTTCCAGATGCGTGTCTCAGCCCGTACTCCAAGCTGCTGCTGACCTCCCCAGCACAGGTCCTGAGCCTGCTGGCTGAGGAGAAGGCTGTCCTGCAGGCTCAACTTAGCCAGGAAGAGGATACCCAAGGCTGCTTTATCCAGGGCGCCCTTTGTCTTTTGCAGGTAATTGACACTAAACTACAAAACTACTACCAAACCACACCAAACAGGAGGAATGTGAAACTACTTTTTAAGACTGTAACTGGAAAGTGATCACTTAACTATCTAAATGTCTTGATGTTTTAGGAGCGAGAGGAGAAGCTGCTGAAGCAGCAGAAAGCCAGTTCAGGAGACAGCCTTGACTTGTCCTCTCTGACTCTGGAAGAACCTTCTTCTCCTGTGGAGGAAGTGATTACCAACACCAGCAGCAGCAAGGTCAGTCTTTTTAACATTCTTTTTTGGCAGTTTTGTATCTGTTTTACTTGAATGTGTTGTGTCTTCTACTTTATATACAGTAATACGAGCATACTTGGTCAGTAAGAGTTGTCTGTCTCTTTCTTTTGTAGCCTGTGCTGCAGTATGCATCTGCATTTGATGATGAGGTGGCAGAGGTGCCAGATGATGCCGCTGCAGAGATGCCAGGCCTCCCTGAAGGCATTTTGGAGTGTGTGCTGGAGGAGCCTCCAGAGGTTATGATGGACGCCGACCCGGAGCCCCAGTGTGACGAGGAGGGCCTCAGCAACCAGGCAGACTCAAGCCGCGCCTCAACTGGTGCAGTGCACGGACCCTACTACTATTTTTACCAAGGTGGGTGATTCTCTGCACTCCTGCATTAGCCTTGAATAGAATCAGCACATTCTAAGCCTGGGTCAAGCTTGGCCACAGTGAAGGAAATGTTATTCTGAGATAGCTGATAGACAAACTTCCTGATTACATAAACACCAAGTGAAAGTTGGATCTAATGTAAGACCGGACAAATCAGCTAGTCAGTTCTTATTTGTAATTGAACTTATTAAAAACGAAGAGTGTAATGGTATGGCTTTGTTCATATTTCAGTTGTGAGGTTACAGTTACATTTTCTGTACTTTATCCACCGATATTAACACTTGCTTAAATTTCTCTCTCTGTCTTTGAGTCACAATTGTACACCAATTAGTTCTGCACACGCACCGGCTGTATTCATTTGGTACATGCTGAAAATTTTCACTTCACACACGTGTACCGTTACATCCTTAATGAAAACATAGCTGGAAAATCTTGTACACATTGGTAATAGAAACAACAAGAGATATTTTAGAGTCTGACCATTTAAAATGTGCAGGCAGCCTGTTTGTGTTGGCTGTTCAGGTCATTGTTTTACCTCTTCTTCCCTCATATTTAAGATTCAGTGTTGACTCAGACTTTTTCTCACCTCCTTTTCCTCCCCCTCTCATTTTTCTCCGTCCAGCTGACGACTGCCAGCAGATGTTCCTGCATCCTGTGAATGTACGCTGCTTGTTGCGTGAATACGGCAGCTTGGAGGCCAGTCCTGACTCCATCACTGCCACGGTGGTGGAGATAGTGGGGCACACGGTCACAGAGGTCAGCACACAAGGAAAAACAAATCAGATCATAATGGTGTAATTGTTTTAAGCAGAGAGTTTGACAGATTTTTCAGAAAATATATAGTCCCCCAACATGGCAAACGCCTCACTTGCTTTTGCTGATTTTTTTTTTTTTGGCTTTATTGCAGGAGATCCGTCGTAGGCACCGCTATCTGGCTCATCTGCCACTCACATGCGAGTTCAGCATCTGTGAGTTAGCCCTGCAGCCACCGGTCGTGTCCAAAGAAACTCTGGACACATTTGCAGGTTAGCACACTTTGTCCTGTATTTGTAATGTGAACTCACGGTTGTATCAAGGATGTTTCATAGGTGGTAATTGTTGTTTGTACGCATTTCTTTTCCTTTAAACTTCTAGATGACCTGGAGAAGAGAAAGCGTCTGAGGCAGAAGAAAGTGAGGGATGAGAAGCGCAGAGAGAGGCGAATTGAAATCGAGGAGAACAAGAAGCAGGGAAAATGTGAGTAAAGCTGATCGGGTCACAGCAAATGATGCTTCCAGTAAAATGTGCAGAAATCTAAGTTGTTGGACTGTAACTGTTTGCGCTCACATGCCCCCCCCTTCCCAGATCCTGAGGTGCATATTGGATTAGAGAACCTTCAGCATTTCCCAGCATTCGGGTCTCCGCCTCACAACAGCAGCCCACCAGTGCAGCCCGACTTTACGTTTGCCCCACCTTCACCCCTCAGCAGCAGTCCTTCCTCTGGTAAGAGCACCCCCCTCCTCTGCAGTTCTCACTTGGCTCTCATGTTTGAGCATTTGGGTTGAGCATTCCTTTTGTTGCTTTTAGATGGGATGAGATTCCCAAGTCTGAGTGGGCAAAGCTCTTCGCCCATTGTGGGTAGTGTGGAGGACGACTCCCACTGTATGTCCTTTGCACAGGTGTGTATGGCAAACACACAAATTCCAGCTTAGCAACACTATTCATGGCCTTTGCCATCTTGGGAATGAACTACATAACTGAAGTGCATATATTGTGGCACAAGACTTGTATACTTGTCATGCTGTGACCCTGTTTAGATGCTAAGAGATGGGAAAGCCAGAGTTGATGCTGGGCCCAGGATCACCCCGAAGAAAGGTAATGCAACATTATAGATGGTGTGGTGACTTGAACAATTGATGTTATAATTTTAGTCCAGAAAAATGGCATTGAATATGACAACATGTGATACTTGTATCAAATGTGTAAAGTGTATTTACATTTGATTTGAAATAGAAAAGTCACAAAATTAGTATGCACTGGATCTGCATAATTAAGCTTTCCCTTTTGTCAAGTCTGTTATTTGTCCAAGTTAGTATATTAACATTTCTCTTGATAGCATTTTTTCAATAAAATAACAATTACAGAAGCAATGTTAGCCTAATAGATCTTTTTGAAGGTCTATCTAACAAATACATTTCTACATTTCTGATGTTTGTACTTGTGCCTGTAGTAGCAACTGATAAGTGTGTGGGTGAAATCATGGGAGCGTTTATTTATTGTTGTGTATTTCCTGTAAAACCTGTTATTGCTATAGGTGTAGTGTAACTCCTTGAGCGCTTCCTGAAGTCAGTATTGTGTTTTCTGCCATGCAGATACTCTGCTAGCCCCCCCATCAGCAGACAGCGACGGAGAGAGCGACGGCTCAGACCGCATCCCCGTGCCCAACTTCCAAAACTCCTTCAGTCAAGCCTTAGGGAAGGCACTTCTGCAGCTGGACAATGGTCCGGCTTCTCCTCCACAACCTGTGGTTGATCCAGGTCAGTCAACTAAGAGCTAACTGAACTAACTGTATCTAGTAATTATGATGTTTATATTTTTTCTTAAGCATTTCTTTTAAGACTTACACTTGTCTTTGGTGTCTTCTCTTTCAGATGAGAAAGGAGGGAAAAAGAAAAAGAAAAAGCAGAAACTTCTCTTCAGCACATCCATGGTTCACACAAAGTAGACAACACTGAAGTTCATTAACCATATTATTTCTTGAGTTGATCTTCCCACTGCTTGTTTTTTTTTTCTTCCATGCAGATACATGGAAGTATAAGCTACGGAAATAGTTTTTAGCGTGTAGCCAAAGTTCCTGCTGCTTTTACTCATTATTCTGTGAGCTTGATCCACCATTCGGGTGACAAGTCATCAGTTGAATTTACATTCATTTTTCATTGTACAACTAGTTCAAAGCTTCGCCGAGACCTCTTGTCACACTAGAAGCGTTTTGGCTCAAACGCTAAGTAAAGCAACGAATATAACAAGCTTCTGGCTCATATTCTGTATGCTCCAAGCTTTCCATGGCTTCCAGATACCTGACGTGCATCACAGTGTTAGCTGAATGATGTCCAGCTTTCCTGAGGTTGACTCTGAGCGTTACATCAAGGATCCAGGAGTAATACGGATAAGATCGTTCTAGGGTGCATTATATTAGAGTAGCAGTCAGCCAGCTGCAGGTACATTGCACCTTTTAAATCTTACCAGGATGCTCGGTGCTCAGATCATCAATATGGATCTTTATCATAGAACATATGGAACAAATATACACTTTGTCAGTGTAACAATTTGGGTACTTCATAGCACTTCGTCGCAGTTCAAGTGGATAGGGATTACTTCTTTGAGATCAATGCCCTAGTATTTTTCAACAACATTGATACATAGTACCATTGTGAGGCAGCGAAACACACAGTATTGTATTAAAGAGATTAGGTGCGTTGGTCCAGCACAACCCCTGTATATTCAGCCTGGTTAAACCATAAAAACGCACTTTTCTTCTCATTTAGCTTCTCCTCTGTATCATCTTCTGTTGTAGTATGTTTACTGACTTTTAACATTACTCCCCCAGTTTGATTTCAGTGTTGAACATGTGTGAAGATGGGAGAACTGCTGACATTTAAAAAATGCTCATGAAAGTTGAAGAGAAGTGGACTGAACATGCGTTTTGTTTTGAGGGTTCTTTAATTCACATTTAATTTTGAGCAAATTTATAGACTAGTGAACATGAACTAGTCTGTTGAAATGAATAAACAATTATGCACAATCAAGGAGCCGACTGTTTGTTTGATGTTGGAGTAAATTCTGTTTTATTTGGTCAAACACTGGAAGTCACCATCAAATTAAGTATAATTTGGTGCAGTATTTACTTTTCTCCACACGAGGGCATCCCTGGTTAAAATGATGATTTTAATACAATATATTTCTTATAAAGTTACCTCAGACACGTACTGTTTGACCATTGACTGCCTGGTTAATCCCAGTCTGGGGCAGCGTCAGACATTAATACATCATCAAATACATCAAGCTGTGAGGATATAGGAGTTATGTGGGTTTTCCTTGTTCACATGATAATAAGTCTCCTCTTTCAGACGGGCTTGGCCACAGTCTTATTCTAGCTAACTTTATTAAAACTGTTCCAATGTGTTCATTTCCACCTGGGAGGTGTTCAGTTGGTTGCATGTCGCTGGGATGGGATAATCCCGTTTCAGTCTGGTGTCAAGCTAAAGACGTATCAAGCTGGACACAGTCAGCTCAACACCCGCATGGAAGTCAGGGTGATTCCCCTTTAAAATAAGAGTATCAACAGGAGTGTTACTTTTGCTACTCACAACGTACGACAAAGGTGATTGCTTCTTCGAAGTATGTGCATTTAGACACATATCAAAACACTGCTCCTAATTCCAGAACGCTGCTCTGCTCCAGGATAAATTTAGTTTTTTCTCCGGCTGTATATTATTGTGACAGCGCTGACCGGATGAGCCGTGTAGAGCGGTGGCCGTTGACCGTAGTGTGGCGGCTCGTTGAGCGCTCTGTCTGTCAACAACACTGCAACCTGAGACGGGACGGACACACAGACGAGTTAGCCGCTCCTCCGCTAGCCTGAAACCCAAATTGTCCCGACCCCTGACTCCCGTGCCGTTCCCAGGCCGACGTTATGCGCCGTTTGGAGTCGTCTCGACGAGGGGAGAGCCGCTAAAGTGAGTTTGCTCGCCCGGTGAGTTTGTCTCCGGTCCGGATCAAACAGCAGAGGCAGGTTCAGTCTGTTTCCATTTTGAGAGTTCAGCTTCTTGGAGTTGTTAGCTCACCGCCGCTAGCCTGCAAAGCTGCTGATACCTCTGTCTCCCCCCTTTTATATTTAACGTTTTTTATTTGAAGTTGTCACAGCCGTGCTCTGGCTCACGGTGTGCACCGGGCTCAGTCTTTTTGTGAATTAAACGCTGTCCTGCTCTCGTGTTTTGCCACAGTGTGCAGACAGTCCACGATACGAGGTGGAGGTGAGCAGACAGGAAGAGCTAACACTTGTTGCAGATACAAGACTGGGACAGACTGATGATAGTGAGGATAGATACATCTCAGAAATTAATGTAAGTTAATAGGAAAGACAGCCCCTGTTGTATGTAGCTTTAGTTGAATGATCTTTGATTGGTGATGTGTTATAGTCATTTAGGGTAATTTTGTGATAAGTGATGGGTGCACATTAAATCGAGCCTTTTTATTAGCTGTGACACATTTTATGGTCATGTTTAATTGTGCTCTCTCCAGACTACTTTTTAAAGGTAGTGCAGCCTAAAAACCTTCCTTTGATGCACTGGATCACGTCTTTATTCATGCTGATTAATGTTGCACACAGCTTCAAGCCTTCATAGTGTCCTCTTGGTTGACAGCAGCCAAGTTGCATCTTCAGATGTGGCACTGTGACACTGCACGCTTGTGGCCTATAATTTAAAGCTTTAGACCTACACTGTGTGAGAAGCTGCACTTCTTCTTTTCACTGTACGTAGATCAGATGACGTGAAGTTGCCTATTGTCTATGAAAGGAAATGTCCTCTGTATAACTGGCCTAACCAGGTTACTGCCTCGACATCCATTGCTCCTAACACTCCTGCCAAAACATAACAAACGCCGCGCCGCCTCACCCTGTGCCCTGCTCTCCTTCTGTATGTGCTTCCTGCTGCAAAACACAAAAATGTGTTGGTTGCTTTTCCAGCGTTTCCTTCAGAAAGAGGCCAGATGTTTTCTGTATTCAACATGCAATGTGTCTGGAAAGGATAAATATATCCACTTTTGTTGTTTAAGGGTTAGAGTGAGGAGTCTTGTGTAAAATACATGCATGTGTAAGGTTGTATAAGGCAGACACTTTCTAATCCCTGCTGCGCTGCTTGACCCTCCATCGCTGTGAATGTTTGGCATTCCATCTTAGCGAAGGCGTTTCCTGTCAACATCTAAAGTTCAAGTTTCCAGCTTTTCAGTCTCTGTTAGATGAGCACAAATGTCTCTGCACTGTTCTGGTTCTTTTTCTCTCCCGTTTTTACACTGAATTTGTGGATAAAAGTGATTTAGTCAAAATCCAAGTAGTTGCGACATGTCAGGAAAACTTTTATGTGCATAAATAGCAGAGATATAAAGACACAGCTCACAGGAAAAGAGTGGTCAGCAGTGTTGTTTGCAGTATTTATAGTTCCAGCAGTCACAGATTGAATTTACATAGATAAGTAAGTTGTGTGAGAGTGATGACAGGTGAGCAGTGATCGAGCTCACAGTGTGCATACAGGAAAGGGTAAACACATCGCAGCGTTCAGTTAATGACTTTCTTTATTGTTTTTTCCCCCTGCGTCTGGACATAATCTATCAGTTCATGGGTGTGACTGTGTTTGCGTAGGTCTGTGTCAGTGTAAACATCGCCATCTGCATGGAGGCGTGAGAACACCACAGTGGAGAGAAGTTTTGTGATTTGTCCATCACAGCCTTTTAACCCAGTGAAGTTATGACGAGTGAAAAGCTTGTATGCTTTGTTGAAACAGCATGTGTTCCTCTTAGGCTCCTTCAACTCCTTCCTCCCCCTGTGATATGACATAGCTGCTCGGTTACAACAGAAGCCAGAGCTCTACGGCACACGGTTGACATCTGGTCAGGTAAGACGTGCTTGGATTTTTGGCAGCACTCTGATCCAGCATGTCATTTTTCCAGAGGAGGTGTTGCTGGTCTGTGTTTGACGTATCTGAACACAGCAACATGTGGAAAGCATTATCAGATGAAGAAGGAGCCTCTTAAAGGGGCACCGGGAAGTGCTTGAGATGTAATGTTTTCTGTCTTGGTTTTTACTACAGAAACAACTGATACAACTGCTCGTTTGACTTACTGTAGCGATAGTCTGACTCTTTATCTCATATTTATCACTGCACCTCCTTTAGAGTGAAGAGTCAGTTTGAGATAAACATTTAAGAGATTCTCAGGAGCTCTCTTTAAATGGCAGTCTGGTGTGAGTTTTCAGTGGAATCCCCCAGTCACTGTCGTAGCCTGATTTGCCTGTGTTACAACATGAAAAAGAAAACAATGACATTATACAGTTGTCCAGCCCCTCCCCTGTCTGAGGGGCAACCTTAAAGGTACATGGTCCTGATCGCAACTGCGTCAGTGACACACCTGAGTGACACAGTAACTTTATTGACTCCATACTTTCGTTATGTTTTTCTTCTTACTTTTAAAAGACATGAGGCTATAACATGAATAACATAATGAAAATACTGGAGATTGTAAATATCCACCGGGAAAGTCAGTCCGCACATATTTTTTGTAAGACAAAATGTGCAATAAAACATCCACCAAATGATTATACAAAGTATGTAGACAAACAAATATCATGTAAGCACATTTAAATAGCCGGCAAGAAACGTCTTGTAACTTGAGCTCTCCATTGACGTAGATGAAACTTATCAACACACAACTTGTGCTGAAACAAAAGTCCCTTTTCACAGCATTTTCATATGTCAACACAGGTGTAATTGATAATATAATGATTACTGCATCCCATTTAGTTTGGCCTGTTCCAGGCTTCTGGTGTTTTGCTTGTGGGCACACTGAGACATTTTTGAAATGAGGACTTGAAACATTGTTTATGCTGTTAGGTCCAGGTATGTTGTTTTTTGTGCTATGACAAGTCAAAGTGTCTGATGTGTAGATGGCTTTATTTATAGGAAGTTATAGACTATTCTATTTATTTAATTAATGAAAATAGTATATAAAGAGACTTCCAGTGAATGCTTGATGAAGGCTGTGTCGGTGTCCACAGAATTCCAGTCAAATTAGTGTGTGATTTTTCATCCTAAATGACTATAAAAAACAACAGGTCTTTTTCACCATAGGAAAATCACTAATAACATCAACAATGTTATTATAACAATGGCTCTGTTTTATTTAAGTGTCTCTGTAAGTCACGGATGGACAATATCAGGACTCTTAAAGTGAAGCAGTTAAATGGAATGATTCATTCATTTTTTATTATCTACACCTGTGATTTTCCTGTTCTGTATGTCAAAGTGCCATTCCTGAGAGAAGCCTATTAATGAGAATAGTATTATCCCTTATTCACCAGGCACACACATGCTTTTACCTGCTAGAGTGATCAATAACCTTGTGTAAATATCTTTCCTGCTAGGTGTATGATTGTGCTGCTATTAAAGACACTCCCAAGGCAAAGTCCACAAAGTCCATGGCTAATCATGAGTTTGATGCTGCATTTTGTCATTCCTTGGTGGAGTACCTAAATAATAAAAATGACCGTAGACCTGTTTTAGTTTAGATTTTCTAAGGGGATCTTTTTGTTCTTACTTAAAGGTACTGTTGAAGAGGATGGCTGCTCAGGTGGAGGTTCAAACTGGGGAGGTGGGGAGGACGGTGGTGGGGGGACGACATCACCTGAGTCCCCTGACAGACTCCAGCAATAAGAGCCTCATCGAGATCCCCCCCATTACCCAGTCCCATATCATGACTCCAGAACCTAACAAACCCATCCCAGGCCCCAAGCCACGGCTCACTCCCAAACCTTTTGCAGTGGAGAGAAACCCCACTATAAAGCCCATCCTTGCCCCAAAGCCCCAAACCAAGCCTCGCCCGGAGTCCACTCGCCTTGCTGGATACAAACCAGAGCTGCCATCAAGTCCAAAACCACAGCAACCAGCTGCCACTGGCAAACCGAGGCCGGTGTCAACCAATCCCAACAGGCCTGCCTCTACCTCCTTTAAAACAGTCAATAAGTTGAACACTGGCCAAACAACCAAGCCAGTAGTCCAGCCTTTTAAACCAGCCCCTCCTCTTGAGGCTGGAGACCCTACCAAACCCATCCCTCCTGCCCCAGCAGAGAGGAGAAAACCTGGGGCATCAAACTTGGCTTATTCCAAGAGCCTTAAAAAATCTCCAGCAGCAGAGTGGCCTGGATCCACTAAAAAGGAAGATGAGAAGGACCAAATTATTTCCCGCAAAGGTGGAACCTCCATTACCAGAGCCAAGTCCATGGGTTTTCTTGATCAGGTAGGGCAGGAGGAAGAAGAAAAGGAAAAAGAAAAGGCTAAACTTGAGACAACAGTGCAACTGCGACCCCAACCCAGAGGCTCCAGGCCTAGACCTGTATCAGCCATTTTCCTTGACAGTACAACCAAGACAGAGTTACCAGCTCCCTCCCCTCACCGGGCCGGGAGACGACCGCTCTCAGCTGATCTCACGGCCAAGTTCGAATCTATTGGTCTTTCACTGCACCGTAAATCTCCCAAGGAAAACACTAAGGAGAACACTCCAGAGAAGGCACTGCCACAGAGGAGAGAGCAGGAGAAACCCCCGAAGAGCACCACGCCACAGAGTGCTGATGGTGTAGCAAAGCCTGCAGTCTCTGACCAAAGCAACAAAAAAACAGAAGAAACAACTGTGAAACAGACAGACGAGGACAAGCCTGTGGTTAGCATCAAGTCGCGAATCAGCCTCCTCCTCGATTCGTCCTCCCCCCTGGAGGCAAGTGTCACAGGTGCTGGGTCTGATCTTCACTCTCCAGCACAGCCAGCCCCTGAGTCTGAACCTGCAGTCGGCGTTAAACAGCTCATCAAGCAGCTGACAGAGGACACAACACCAACTCAGAGCCCCATTGCCAAACCACCACTGAGGCCCCGCCCCTTGCCCCTTGACCTGACTAAAAGGTAAGAGCCACTCTGAATGTCTCCTCGGCTTGCTTTTGTGCCACGTCTTTGTCAAGGAGTTCCATTGTCATGCATGGCTTTTGTCTTGTGTGATGTATGTTCATCAGGTTTTCATCCGAGAGGTCACCAGACCTTGCCGGTGGTTCCTTCAGTGAGGCAGCAGACCGCCATGACATCAGCAAAGATCCTCTGAGGAGGGTAAGAGAGGGACTGAGCTTCAGAAGAACTGGTTTCTGTTGAGCACAGTCTGTGTTTAACAGGCAAATGAGAATAGCAATGAGAAACAGCGTTACAGCTTTGTGCAGGGGAAGGCTTTCACATTCAGTCCTATAAACAGTTGCACTTTAGCCTGTTTGTCATCTCTTTCCACAATAAAAGCCAAAATATAGAGCACAGGAAAGACAAAAGAAAAAGAGTTTATGAACATTATACAGGTAAAGTCTGAAAAGTAAGACAAATTGACCCTAATTGCCTAAATCTACTATTATAAACCACAGGTAAATCATGGTGTAATGCGTCTTGAAGGAAAACATTTGCTTACATCCTGCATATGTGCTTACGTTTGCTGTCGTCCCGTCTGTCTGCAAACATTTCCTCAGTAGAAATGGGGCATTGCAGCAAAGAGAATTGTCACTGCCGTAGATTTACAAAGCAGTGAAACCTAGGATAGCCGGCACATGAATCATCCCCAATGGCTGCTGGTTATGAAACAAGCAGAGACGAGATCACTGGGAAAAGGTCAACACAGAGAGGCTTTGATTACCACCTCTGCACCACACCCACTGTTATGAGGCCAGCATAGAACAAGGGGATACCCTTTCTACGCTGACAGTTGTTCACTCAATCACTTGAGCTTGTTTTTGAGTTGAATTTTCTTCTCTTCTATTGTCAAGGCACATTTGGTCTGATCTCTGGTTTAGTTGTAAATAAGTATTTCAGATTAGAGTTTCTTTCAGATAGATCCATATTTATGTTTATATTGGCATCAAATGATAAGAAAGATGCATAAATATTAAATGAATAAATAGACAACAAATTGCAAGGTTGCTGTTATGACTTAACAATGCTCAGTATGTCTTTGAATTTTCTTAGACTGAAGAGTCAGCTGTCACCCCCAGTGACTGGAAGACATTTGTGGATTTAAAGGATTCTCAAGAGCAGCTCAAAAAGGCCTCCACACCTGAAGGGCCTGAGGTGGGACAGACATCTGGCACCAATTCCAAGGAAAGCGGCCAGGGCAGTGATGTGCAGACAGTGAGAGCGTCCTTGTTTGAAAATGTTGTGGAGAGGCACAGTGTGCTGATGGTGGACGAGGGCAAGCCTGCAAACAAGGCCAAGGATTCGCTCAGCAGCCCATCCTTTCAGAGAGGAAATGGCGAAGAAGAGGGAACTCTAGTCACTGCCGCCTACAAAGAGCCTGTATCTCCTTCGAGTCCTCTGCAGGTGTTACACGCCTTTGACAAGGTGCAGGCTGTGGAAGAGAGCCGAGCAGTGAGCGAGAACATCCCGTCGGCTCAGTGGGAGGATAAGGCCATGACGCTGCGCTCCAGGCGCTCAGAAGGGAGCTGGCCTGTGGCAGACAAAACTGTTTCAGCTCAAGGTGAGCCTGCTTTGGCTGCAACTCCCGAACAGCCACCGCGGTACCTGAGAGTCGGAGCTTTGCAGAAGTGGACCACCACAGGTCTTGAACAAGAGGCAAGTACGGAGAAAGGGATACTGAAGGAATCACAAAGGGAGGGAAAAGTGGCTTTGGAAAAAGACAGAGACAGGCAGAGAGAGGCAGAACAGGAGGAAGTGGCTGCTGCCCCTAAACGTTTGAAAATGCTCCAGGGAGAAGAACAGCCAAAAACCAGGGCGACCTACTTTGCATTAACTGGACTAATGCAGGAGCCGGTTTCTCCTGTAGATGCAGGAGCGGCCACAGGTGACATGACTTTGCCCTTTGGTGATTTCTCTTTGAATGCTGCACCGAGCAGCTCTCAGGGGAAGATTCTTCCAATGAAGACGAATTCATCACTAGAGGAAGCTTTCGGAAAGACCTCCCAAGATCAGGTCGAGCAGCTGCTGTTGAGGAGCCACATGTCGCATGGGGACATCAGATCAGCGCTGGAGGGGCAGACGACAGATGAAATGATGGAAGTTGAAAAGAAACAGGAGCCAAAAAAAGAGATGGAAAGACACAAGGCAAAAATGAAAGAGCTTGAGAGGGAAAAACAGAGACAGCTAGAGATGGAGAAAGAAGCACATTTGGAATTTGTACGAATGAAGGAGAGGGAGGTGCAAAGAGAATTTGAAAGGCAAAGACAGAAAGCCTTTGAGAAGGAGAAAAGAGAGTTTGAGGAGAAACAACGTGCACTGGAGAGACAAAGGCAAAGGGAGGAAGAGAGACAAAGAGAGCTGGACAAGGAGAGACAGCGGCTGGAGATCCAAAAATCCAAAGAGCTGGAGAGAAGTAAAGAGCTGGAAAGACAGCAGCTCATAGAGTTTCAAAAACAGAAGCAAAAGGAGAAGGAGAGGCAGCAGCTCATCGAAATTGAGAAGCAAAGACTCCGCGAGAAAAAGGAGAGAGAGGAGGCAGAGATGGCATTAGAACAGGAGATGTTAAGAATAAAAGAGCTTGAAAAAGAAAGGGAAAGGCAAAGGGAGATGGAGAAGGAGCGTCAGAAGGAGATTGAGAGGGAAAATCAGAAAGAGCTGGAGAGACAGAGACAGAGACAAAGAGAATTAGAGAGGGAGAGGCAGAGACAACTAGATATTGAGAGACAGGAGTTAGAAAACCAGAGGCTGAGACAGCAAGAGCTGGAGAAGGAAAAGCAGAGGAAGGAGGAGCTGGAGAGAATTAAAGAGATGGAGAGAAGACAGCTCATCGAAATTGAGAAGCAGAGGCTCAGAGAGAAGGAGAGAGAGGAGGCCGAGAAAATCAGACAGATGGCTTTAGAACAGGAGATGTTGAGAATAAAAGAGCTTGAAAAAGAAAGAGAACGACAAAGGGAGATGGAGAAGGAACATCAGAGAGAGATTGAGAGGGAAAAGCAGAGAGAGCTGGAGAGACAGAGACAGAGAGATCTGGAAAAGGAGAGACAGAGGAAATTAGATATAGAGAGACAGGAGTTAGAAAACCAGAGACTGAGACAACGAGAAATAGAGAAGGAAAAGCAGAGGAAGGAGGAGCTGGAGAGAATTAGAGAGATGGAAAAGAAGCAGCTCTTGGAGCTCCAAAATCAAAAGCAGAGAGAGAAGGAGAGGCAGCAGCTCATTGAGATGGAGAAGCAGAGACTCAGAGAAAAAATGGAGAGAGAGGAGGCTGAGAAAATCAGACAGATGGCTTTAGAACAGGAGATGCTGAGAATTAGGGAGCTTGATAAAGAAAGGGAACGACAAAGGCAGATGGAGAAGGAGCGTCAGAGAGAGATGGAGAGGCAGAAGCAGGCAGAGAGGGACAGACAGCAGCACTTGGAGATTGAGAGGGCCAGACTGAGGGAGAAGATGGAAAGGGAGGAGGCGGAGAAAATGAGACAGGCAGCCAAACAGCATGAGGCAGAGAGGCAGCGGCTAAAAGAGAGGCAAAAGAAAGAGGAACAGGAGAGGGCGAGGTCAGAGTCGTCACCTCTCAGGCCTCAAGTGGTGGATCTGGACTCTGTGCTCCGATACGACCCGGTTTCCAAGCCGACTTCTCAGCGCAGCAACCTCTCTACGCGATGGAAGGAGCCGTCTCCGAGAGCAGAAGAGCACCGCAAAACTTCCATCCTCGACGTAGACTCGTTCACAGCTCAGTCTCAGCCCTCCCCCAGTAAAGACTTGTTCCCCGCTTTTGGTATTCACAGTGCAGACGCTGGATTTGGAGCCAGATTGCAGCCCACACCTGAGAGAGACATTAGCTGGAAGGTGCCAGCGCAGACTTCGGTGGGTATCACAAGCCCAGTATGGACAACGTCTCCTCAGGACCCATGGGAGCTGCGGCCCGTTGAGATGTCTGTGGACACACCGGTGGCCGAGCCCAGAAAACCTGGCAGTAAAGTCAGCCCAGAGCAGCTCCTCCTCAGGCAGGAGGAGCGGGTCCAGGCTCCACAGAGGCACTGGTCCGCCATACTGAACGAGACTCTTCAGTTGGCCCCTTTCCCTGTGACGGAGGCCAAAACTGGAGGCTCTCCAGGAGGAGCAGAGGAGCAGATATGGGTCCCCAGAGAGCCACAGCCTCAAGGCAGCAGGGGAACAGTCCAGAGCCACAGGAGATCACAGGGATCTCAGGTGAGCCAGAGATATCGATAAAACATTCTCAGAAGCACCAATAAATCATGTTATGTGGAAAATATTTTGAATTTAGTTTAATCTGTAGTGTATTCGCCTTGTAAATATCTGTAAGTAAATATCCAAACAATCCAATAAAATTGAAACATTCCTTGTTGTTGTTTTAGAAAGCAGGTATGAAATAGGTGAAATAGTTTTGCAGGTGCCTTAGATAACACATGGTGGGATAAAATCAGTCACAGTCAACCCCTTTTAAGTTGCTCCAAAACATGCACACACACGCATGCCAGCGTTCCAGAGTAAAACTGCTCAACAGTGGCAGCACTGCCAGGAAGCAGAACAGTTCAGAGATAAGACAGTCTACAACAACTACATACAGAATATTGTGTGCAAATAAATATTCAGTTAACAAATAACTAGAATAGTTCCCAGTTCTTGATAAACTGGTTTGGTCTCACTAATCTGTGTCCCCAAGGAGTGATGTGTAGTTTAAATTGAATGATTGTTTAAATTAGATTATCTGCATGTCTGGAGATCATTTATAGATTTTTACATGTAAAATCTAAAGACCTTCATATGTACATTATGTATTCATTTTATCATACTCAAACCACACAAATGTTTTGGAAGTAATCATGGCATTTCTACAAAGCAGAAGTTCATTAAGTGATGTTCACTGGTAGTTATACGGCATTTCTGCTCCTTTGGAAACTGTGCTCAATGTGTGTGTCTGTTTAAGCATGCATGTCAGTACTGGGCCTTTATGAGCCAATCCAGGTTATTTAGCTACAATGACGAATAATCCCGCCAGTTCAAAATGTAGTTACACCACGTATGAAGAAGAGACCCAACAAACTGACATGAAAAAGTCTGAAAGTTGTAATGCAGTGCTGAACAGGGTCAATTTCTGTGTGCCATTGAATATCTCTCACACATTCACAATACATGATAGTGAACCGCTTTCAGGAATGTACGAGGTGGCACAGCTTACTTTGGCCCCCGTTCTTTGCTTTCAGGAGCTGAACAGGATGCGGTCTCGCAGCGTGTCGCGGCGGTCGGCCCCTTCGAGCAGTGCAGTGGAGGGAAGCCTCAGCAGGATGAGGAGCCGCAGCGCCCACAGAGAGCAGGACTTCCACAGCTGGGTGAGTCAGGCTGAAGGTCGGCCTCTGCGGCATTTAAAACTGCGCTCTGGGAGATTAGAAACTGCCGCCTCCATCATTGTTTCAGTTTGATGGCTGGCTGAGAGCCTTTCATTACAATCACTGTTTTCATTTGGACCGTTTCTCATGCAGCAGGGAAATCTGTGTGCGGTCGAGTTGTACTGCGAAGATCATGTGTGTTTTTAAGGAAGTGTTTGTCTCGTGCGTTGATGACTGACACCAGGCAGAAGTGGAATGCAGTTAGTTGACTGAGCGTTGACAGCTCAATGCCCCTGTGCTCAGGTAGAAAAGAGTCAGTGACTAATGGCATCCTAGACTCACCTCCACCCATCCCACGTCACGTTCAAGCAAAGTGGCGGCCAACCACCTTCTCAGGCCTGTAATTCAGGATTGGATTAGTCAAATGGTTAATGAGTACATGTTCTCACTGCTCATTTTTCAGACGCCTGTCAGCATGGCTCGGGTGAAAGCTGTGAAGTGAAACGGCCCGTAATGATAATTTGTCCTGCAGCCAAACAGACTTACCTTTAACCTTTTAGTTCACCTCTGCCCCTCTCTCTTTCTCTCTCTTTTTTTATTTTAAAATGGTCAGCCTAAAAGTCTGCATATTCTCAACTGCACACACTGAACACTCTCAAACAATAAATCATGTGAATTCAAGCATGCACAGTGTTTATCAGATATGCAGGGTTGGGTTCAGTTGGCTCTTTGTTACTGAGACTGTAATTGTAGGCCTGAGCTGAAGGCCCACACTATGAACCCAGAAGTATAGTATATTGTGTCTCATAATTGCAGCCTGCTGTGCTAGACTGTACATGCATTTAGCACAAATACAAGAGTGCTGCTGCCATCTAGTGGTTGTCTCTCAGTTTGTGAGCGTCACTCTTCCTGGTGTCTAAGTGGTTCCTTGTCCTTGTTGCTTTCAGTTTGAAAGTAGATGAGTTACGATCATCTGGAGACTGACATTCAAGCTGCTCTGCTGCTCTGAAAGGTGGCAGTTGTGGAGCTAAGTAGTTTGATCAGGTGCACTGATATAGAGTGAGCCTGATGCAGGGATATTTTCTGAAACTTCTGATTTATTTTCTAATAATTGTATTTAAAGCGACAAAGCAAGTGAAACCCACTCCATTAACGATCTTCACCATTCAGATCTGACCTTTCCCAGGTGTGATGATGAATCTGGTTTGATCACAAACAGGAGGCTCATGGTTGGTTGTTTGTTGTTAGCACACTATATAAGGGCAGGTGTTGTGTACAAACACTCTGCTATGTACGATGCCATAAAAAAAAGCTGTAAAAAGAAGTGCTTCTTCAGTAGTTAAACTGACACATTGTTATATAAGCAAAGTGAACATGTGAGATCAGTAGGACCGGTGTTACAGGAAAATCAGAAATTCAGCCATCCAAACACGTGATGCTGCAAACACGTGTCAGCAGACGGACACAAACTGAAATTAAATGGAAATCATTTGTCTTAAAATAGCATTTCTTTAGCCAGTGAGTTTAATATTCAACCACTGTTAATAAGTTGAAACATAGAATAATTTAAAGTTCAGTTTAAAACTCATGTTTCATAATGTTGAACTGTCTTAGTGAGACTGTTCTCAACCACTCAGGAAAATTAAGGAAACGTGTATATCAGAAGTCAGTTGGTACTAACAATATAAGATTATTGAAGTACATACATAGAAACAGGAGTGCGTTTTTGTTTTGTTTTTTTTTTGTGCCAGGTGACAAAGGATTGAAGTGATATAATCAAATTTATTGATGAAGTTACATGACATGGCAGTTTTTAGATGTTGATATGTACTGCATAGTTTTGAAAGAGAAATATCAGAGAAGATCAGTTTAATTAGTCTGTTAATTTGGCCTCAGGATTTATAGAATTTGAGGTTGATCTTGATGATCAGTGTTTGATAGTGTGATAACAAAAACCAGCCACCTTTAGCAGATATGATTAATTTCCTGGCATTGTATTGGCTGGTGGAGTCGTCTTCAGACTCACACAGATGAGGTCATAGTCGTGTGGTTAAGTTGGAGGGTCTGAAGCTGGTGAGCATAGCAGAGCAGAGATGGGCACCGGGCTGAGAGCTGTGTTCATGTACATGTGGTGCTGCCTGACTCCACACTGCCACTGGGTAAGTGACAGCACTCCTCTCTTAGCACCGACGATTCTCTGTAAGGCATTAACCTCCTCCGTGGGTAATGTTGGTATACAGGACACTGTATCTCCTTTAGCTGCATCCTGTACTGTGGCTGGTCGAGTTTCTGTCTGTTCACAGACTGATGATGTCAGCAGAGGACGGGAAGTGATGCCATGAGTCACTTCCCAGAAGGTGATGTGAGCAGGAGGAATATTAGGGGAATATTGAGGGTGTTGGAAGCAGTAATAAGATGCGTCTTGTGATTTGTATTTGTTTTGGCTTCTTTCTCTTAGTTTAACATTGAATCCTTTTTGTGAATTCAGTATAGAGAACACCAAGGAAACTGTTTGAAATCTCTTGTTTCAGCTGTAATGTGTGTTTGAGGATAAATGTATAAGTGTAGGTATGATGTAACATTTTGATGATTAAAAAACAATTTATTTTGAGTGGGGCAGCAACTAATAATCACTGATTCTCATCCATTTGTATTAGTTCATCAGTGTCTATCTTAAAAATGATGTAAAATAGTGAAATTTACCCAACACAGTTTTCTAGTAATTTAACCTCAAAGAAAAAACAAAGAAAGGCAGGCTGGAGCCAGCAAATGTTTCACTAGTATTTTTTAAGAAATTATCCAAATGATTTGTCAAACCTTGTTTCTTGATTGACATTTTTTTGGTGGTTTAGCTAAAAAATGATAAGTTATTGAGAAAACAGAATATCAGTAAGATTGGAAACTATGTCAGGTACCACTTGCTGTAGGGAAGTAATTATATCGCTGTGACCTCCAGATGTTCGATGTGAGCAGTTTAGCTTGTTCGGGCTGTGCTGATGTGTCACCTCGCCGGCCATTTTCAGGCCGAGGAGTACGTGAGAGAGGTCGCCGCGTGTGCTGCTGGAAACTGAGAAGCTCACGGCAGACTCGCCTTGAGTACGCACACTTCAAAGACAAGTTAATCAGATTACCTGTAGGGGGCATATGTGGACATGGATTCAGCCTCCTCCAGCCCCTCTGTCCCAGTTTGCTCCCAGGTTAACTCTCTCAAGTGTGTCTGGAGTCGCCTACTGTGGCTTTATTTTACGTCCCGGTTCACCGGCACCATATAACAGAGGCCTGTTTAAGCCGGCAGCATGAAGCAGGAAGTCAGAGGTTGTGTTTTAGTCTGTCCTGCTGTTTGCTTGAGTCAGACTCTGAGTGAGATTTAAACAAATATTGACTTGATTGTTGTGATTCTTGCTTTTGGCTACAGTGTTTTCACAAACAGGTTCATGAGCATACAATGTCACTTGACTGGTAGAACCACACCTGTCTTTTAATGTTTCTCTCTCATGCATGTCTAATCGAGCTATTTATAGTTGCAACCTCGTCAAGCACCCTCACTTATTTATTCCTGCCCGATTATCTCACACTTTGTCATCCTCACTTTCTGTGTAGCTTCCCCTCTTTGTTTTGTGCAGAGATGCTGTGTAATAGCAGCATGTTTTCTCTCCCTCATCTTTCCTGCTACATTTCTTTCCGCCACTTCTCTGTCCTGGCTGTGACACTTTGCTTGTCTTGCCCTGCAACTGAATCAGGCTGGAGCGACAGAGCACCGCAGAACATATATCACCCTCCCCTCTCCCTCCAGCTCTGAATCAGGGACCTCCCATTCTCTCGCTCTCACTCTCTCTCTCTCTCGCTCTCTGACTGCGCTCCACACTCCCTCTCTCCACCCAGTTTCTCCTTGACGGTGAGTCCTGTGGCGCTGAGTACAGAGAACAGCACTGCTGACGCATTTTCTCCTACCTGCCCGTACCTGCAGAAAAAGGCGAGGAGAGAAACATTTTCTCTCTGTTCCCCCCTTTTTCTCCTCTGGATTTGACTTCTCCACCTCACCACTCCAGTCTCCTCTGTTTGACACTGCGTTGGTTGCACTCCAGTTTTCCTTATGGAATACGAATGACTACAGCAGCTTTCCTTTTGCCACCAGCTGTCCTGCACCATTTCTCCCCGCAGCTTTTTGCCAGAGGTTAGCACGGTGTCAAGCCCCAAGCCGTGTTGGATGGATGGATTTTTCAACCTTTAACTTGGGCCTTGTTTTTGGAGGAAAGACATCAGCAGCAGCTCTGGGAAAGAGCCCTCAGTTCAGCTGTAACTGAGGCTGGGATCAGTTCAGAAGCCCTCACCTGGAGACCTGGCAGAGGTGTCACAGAGCATTGATTTAAAAAAAAAATCTTCCCTGTATAATTAGAACAGTCGACCTATGAGATGGAAATAGATAACTGAATGTTGTGCCAAACATTAATGGTTCACTGAGGATGTGATTCTATTATTATTCTGCACTTGAGTAGTTGTTTGTACTTTGCATGCTCGAGGAGAAACATGGCTGAGAAACCTGTTGGTAGATAGCGCAGCACTTTTTCAGGCCCCCTCACAGAGTAGCGCCCTGCATAGCTAATAGTAAGTGCTGGCCTTACGTAACCTTTACGTGCCCACTTGGTTGGTGCTCCAAGCGTATCTCTGCCAGCGTATCTTGTGTGCATCGAAATAGACATTAGAAAGCTTCACGATTCACTTTAGGCCGACAGCCTGGAGCCTCGCCGGTGATGAGTTGAGACAGAGTCCTGACGACTCCTGTGGGACTGCACTGCAGAAAGGCCATTTAGAAGTGAAACTGAAGAGAGGCTCCGTCCTGTAACGGTCAGGGACTGACTGACGTTATCCGTGCTGCAGTGCTGTAAGCAGCAGATGACACCGGCACCGCCATCACATTGGACTGGCTGTGCTGTGTTGTTGTTCTCTTAGTCACCTTCCTCACTGCTGCAGTATTGACCCATCACCACACATCAGTGAATACCTAGGACACTCACTGTCCCCGGACTGCCACATCTCTCCCCAGCATAACCGGACTCTGATGATTCCCTGCTGCTGTGATAGCCCAACTCGCAGCTCAATTCCCAGACTCCTTTCGGACAGAGCAAGTCTTGGTGGTAGCACGCTGTGATGGAGTATCTGGGGGACAAGCTGTCGGTGGCCCACTCTCAGGTGACGGGATGGGTGGGAAATGTCCGGCGCTCCATTCACGGCGCGTTCAGCCTTCTTTCTGGTGCAGTGGAGAGGGGAGGCAGAGGCGAGGATGGGACCGGGGAATTCAAGAGGACCAATTCCCTGCGCTCGCTGGCCTCCCGCAGCAGGGAGTCCATCCGCAGGTTCTCACTGCGCAGCCAGCAACGTCTGTCCTTACGCAGGCGCACCGCACCCAACACCCCCACTGCTGTAAGACACACACCACCGATACCAAATCACAAGCTAGAATCTGAAGTATTGTGCAGGCAGCAGCCAGATTCATTACTTTAAGTGAGCCGTGTGGTCGATGTTTACTGTAACTTTACGCTCAGGAGTTTAACTTTAACATCTGTTAAAGTTAAATAAAGCACAAATGGAATTCAAGTCATTTTGCAGAAACGTCCACGCACTTCTATAATGTCTCTGTGTTAACAGCTGCTCCTTCGTCAACTATTTGGTTAGTAGCCAAACATGTGAAGAACTTCCCCATCTGCCCCCCTGCTGCTCCTCATCTATCTCCTCCATGCTTTCATCACTTCTCCATCCTATATTGTTCTTGGCACAGTGTAAACCTCTCTTTGTCCCGCTCTCTTTGTTTAGCAAAGCTGTTGTTCTACTGGTTCTTCAGGCCATCATGTTGCCTACTATTTGTGTTTTTAGATTTGTAATCAGGCACAAGGATGGACAATAGAAGGGAAAGTGTAATTCCTATTTGAAATGTTAGTTTAATATGTGTATTGGCAAAAACCCTGTTTTGAAGACAACACAAAAAATCAGATTCCTCGGCTTTCTGTCATTTGTCTCGACCCTGACATCTGACCTGGTCTGTGCTCTATGTAAAGGACAAATTTAGAAATCCATTTAGGGATATGGATACATTGCAGTGAAGTTGTTCCTATCTTTAGGTTACGCCTGTTTGCTGAACTGCAGGGTAACACCTCATGAGTCACTACTCCTAAAGATAAGAGGTGTTTTCATGACATCTGTGCAGTGTTCAAATGTTTTGGTTGGCCTCAGACATCACCAACTGTGAATGTGGTCTTCGGGGGCAGCGTGCCCCTCCCCCTTCCTCCTCTGGGCAGGTGTTGAGTGGATGAATGACAGTAAGAGGTCAGTAATGGTTGAATGGGATGAGCAGTGTGCAGGCAGCCAGTTGATGGTTGTTGTTTGTCCTTTAGCCCAAATAGTTTAAAACAGGTGTCCAGAGATGGAGACAGAAAACCGTTTCTGAACTGTTATGTGAGCATTAAGCGTTCAGATTTGGGATACTAGTGAAGAAACATACCTGCCACATTTACAGATGCTGGTTTAGTTTTGTATGCCATCAGAAAAGTCTCTCCCCTGGCTCAGACGTGTGTGACTACAGTCATCTACTTGCTATTAGTTACTATTGAATAGCTTTGAAGTAGATTACAGGACATAATGGAAATCTTTAGACATGTATGACAGTTGAAAGTGATGAATGGTTTTGTGTGCGTCATTTATGGGTTTATTGCGTGAGCACATGCTTCATGACAGCAGTATCACAAAAAAAGAATCTATATCCTGTTATATTACATTATTTTATTTCTTTTTCATCAGATAAATTTATGGTTTCCCTACCACAACTTATGTCACTATGAATAGTGAATAGACACTCTGTTATCCCACCAGGAGAAATGTAAAACACAAACTATTTAATACAAAGAATTTTGGAGCTCAGACATTCAAAGAGCATTGACAAGCATTGACAAGATTGGAAAGTATATTTTCTTCTTTTTTTCTCTCTCTTTTTTTTTTTAATCATTGTGACCTGATGATGTGTGACAATTGCGTGTCCATAACTAAAAATATGTCCAATATATATTATTGCTAAAATGTGTCCTAAATGGCAGTACTTCCAACCAACTGAAAATTGCTCAGTTAACAGATAAAAATTGAACTCAATTATTATAATTGGCAAAAAGCAAGAAAACAAACACCAGGCTGAAAGAAACGAGAATAATCCTTTAAGTCAGGTCCAGTGCTGTCTGAGTTAAATTCTTAAGCCAAGTCAGGTTTTTACATTCCTTCTCTCTGTTTTTAGTAAACGCTCAGTACGGGGCTGAGCCGTTTTCTGTAGGAACCACTTCTGTAATGAAAAAAAATAACACGTTGCCGTTGGGTTTGCCTGTAGGGGTTCGTCTTAATGTAAGCCCTCTGACATGCGGCGAGAATGCCCATTTGTTGACGTGAGATTAGTGCTCGTGGGAACAGTTGTTCTGAATATCTGTAGGATATATTGATTACTGCTGCGTGGGGCATACTTCCCCACTCCGCCCCAGCCAGACTGATTAGAGCAGATGAGATGTGGTGACGCACTGCGAGTGAAGCATCGTGACTGAGTGTGTTTTCATGGCTGTTAATAGTGTCACAGGATCTTAGATGGCCACGTCAGATCCCATTCACAGTAACCTGGATAAGCTCATACCACCATCATGAGCCACGTTACATTCATAGCAGCTGTAGTGTTGGTGTTAGCTGCAGTACTGAGGTATGTATGAGGTTTTATGCTTAGCATAGCCTGATGGGAAGATAACAGACTTTCCATTTTTGCTGTGAAGAGTGCTCTTTAGGATCCCAGGATGTACACAAACACTTCCGCAGTGCTGTACTGTAAACAGGGTTAGAGGCTTGTGTCTTAGATGCTGCGTTCATGTAAACACACTTATTACATCCACTGTAGATGCTCGCTGTGTTCTCCGCTCTGACATGAGACCATCTGTTAGGCGCTTTACAGCAGAGCCCTTGCTTGTTCGAGGAGCAGCAAAGCAATTATTCACTCTCCATTTAACCGTTAAGGTCGGAGCAATCCGCAGACCGCCGATTCTCCATCCTGTGTGACTGTGTCGTTGGGATATGTGTGGCACTCTGCGACCAGTGCGTTATCAAGTCGAAGTTTCCAAGGCCTCGCTCCAGCCCTTTCCTCCTCAGATTGTCAGTCAGGCTTATTTAATGATCAGCCCTTTCTCTCCTTCATCCTTCTATTCATCCGCTCTTTGTTACGTTGTTTCCCCTGACACACCCTTCCTGTCTAGGGGAAGCTGGCTGTTGCTAATGTTATTAAGGAAAAGCCTTCCTCCTGACAGCTATAAATCATTGCTACTGGACCTGTTGGTTCAGTACACCTCCGTCATGATCCATATTCTCCATGTTTGTGGTTGATAGCAGAGCCCACACCTGTGAGTGTTCATTCAGCGGAACGATTGAACAGTCTCACTGCTCAGAAGCCTTTTTTTGTTTTTATTGTTTGGCCAATAAACCTGTTCAGCCTGGTATTGTCTGCAGATTAATGCAGACTGCACCAAAAAAAAAAGTTCAGTACTGAGGCTGTTAAAAGCTCGTATTTTACTGAATAATAAATGGTTTGAGATTATGAATGAGCCTCTAAAAGGCTTTACAACTTCTACATTGAGTGGCCTCCCACGAGTCTTTTCTTTAGCGGTTGTATAATGGCGCTTCTCTTCAACATGTCCCTGCAATGGCAATGTGCCTATGTTTCTCTATGCCGATCAGGTGAGGGTGTGCACAGGGTGTGTTTAGGTTGAGCAACGCACATGCACACATAGGATAGGAATTTTTATCACCAGAACTTTACAAGGCTTGTTTTTAACATTTTATTGCATTTTGACAACAGTGATAGCAGTGTACAGTGACAGGTAGAAGAGAGAGGGATGACATAATACCAAGGTAATACCAAGCTTGAACTCAGCTGAGGACTCTGCAATTACATGGTACGCTCACAGCGGTGTCCCATACATAAAGACTTATAAGGTCTCAGTGTGCTTCAAGCAATCTCAGGTATAGGATGTGTCCTCTGACCGGGTCGAAAAGGCAAAAGTGTTAAAACCCAATTGGTCACACTGCAAATCTGAATTATAGAAATGGGGATTACAGTGCACACATTCACAACAGTTCACAACACAAGACTGAAGCAGTTGTTTGAAGTATGACAAAAGAGGGATTAAGAATTAGAAGAGAAGTTCAAATCCTGTTGACTTTCAAACTTCCATGCTGCTGACCAAATGCTGTAAAATATGGGCACGCTTGTCTCTTTCTGAAAAACACCAAAGTTGTTCTGTTACTACTGTCAGGAAGTTGTCTTCAAGCACTGTTAAGGAGCCAGTATGCTCTAACAAAAGTTCAGACAATGTATGAAAGACGTATGAAAACCATATCACTGGTGGCACTGCATTGAGCAGTTTCTGTAGCTGCCAACCCATAAAAGCTGATCTAGCTGAGACGATTGACGGGGTTTGAACTTGTGTTTCTGTCACTTTTTGTACATGCACACACCAGCAACACTATGAATGCCTTTCAAACATGTTCTTTTCAAGCATACCCCAACCTTATACAATCCAATGAGCACTTCGTCTGAAGCACAAAGAGGCCTCAAAGATTTAAATGAAAACATAATACATTGATATTTATTTCTCGTTACAAGTGCAAGTATTATTTATAAAAGGATCAACAAACTGCTCTGCAATAGATGTGATTGATCTACAGTATTGCATCAGCTGATACTGAAGAATGAACTACCAATGTTTCTGTTTCTGTTTGGGCTTTTTGTCGGACATCTCTCTGAGGGCCTACACATCAAACTTAATTTGATGACGTGTTTAGACCACTCAGTGCGTTGAAAATATAGTTAGTCCTTCTGTACGTTGAAGCTACAGTCTGATTGGAAGGTTTTGGTCAACGTCATCAGTAGAAGTGGTGTGTGTATTTAAGGGTAAGTGGTGTGACCCTGTGATGTCAACTTGAAATGCGTGAGCACTATAAATCCTTGAGGAGAGGATGAACTTGAGTCCAAGTGCTTTTTCAGATGCAGGGAGCAGCGCTGAATGCCATTCTCACTGTTCTCCGTTTTCTTTCTTCCTGTCAGGAAAGGCTGAGCTGATGAATGATATCCTGCACTGCTGCAGTTCTCTTTTTTTCCTCACTCACTTCAGCTACGTTTTGCTCCCTCAATCCTAATTTATCACAGTCACACTCTTACCTCGAATGTTCTTTCTACCCCATTGTCCCACTCGCACTCCTTTCGCAGTGCTCTTGTATCTCTGCTCTCAAACACACACTGAAAACAAGGATAGCATTCATGAAACTCTAAGAATGAGATCTCTGATCTGCTGTCGCTGCTCGTATAAACACCACCACTGCTCTCACCGTCTAGGAACCTGGGCAATTACAGAGCCAGGTGTATCACATTTCTCTGTCCAGCCCTGAGGCAACATCTGAGGACAGAAGGATTTTCTATTGTTTTTGCCTATATAGGCCGGGGTTATCAGTTCATGCGCAGACGTGCCTGTGCGAGCCCCGCCTGCTTTTGAGACAGTATGTCCTCTGTATCGGCCTCATTAAAAGATCCACGGTTCAGTACACAGCAAACACACACACACACCCATTCAATTACCCACCCACCCATCTCCGTCTTTGTGCCTGCTCTGGTCCTGTCTCCATTAACTCATCCCTTCACCTTTCATCACCCGTCTTACTGTACCACTGCCGGCTGCTCAAGCTCGACAGGACGCAGCTCTGTTGGCAGCACTGTCAGCTCTTCAGTAGCAGCGATGACACTGATTTACCAACTGATTTGTGTTATTATTCACAGCGATGGCCGACTGCTCTTGTCAGTTGAACAGAATTCTGGCTTGACAATAAAAACATTTAAATACTTTATTCACAAATGTGTAACAAACTAAACGAGGGTTCAGCTGTCAGGTGTCAAGTGAGAGCTGCCATTTCTGTCTCTCAGGCTGGTGTGTCTTGTATCTGCCATCCAAGTTGATTCTTCTTTCATTATTTTTCTCTGCCTCTTGCTCCCAGGTGCAGCAGAAGCAAAGTGTGAGCGGCGAGGAGGAGGGGAAGGACTCGGAGACACTGGTCCGTGAGACTGACAGCCAGTACGGGACCTGGGAGACAGGACTACGCAGTGAGGACAGGTAAACACACAGTGTCCACCATTCAGAGATGTGGCGTGTTTTGGGTTGTGTTCAGTGTGTTTGCACACAGCACAAGTGATGTCTCCAAACAGAGAATTGTGCTGCAGAAACTACACAATTATTTTAAATACAGAGGGTCAAAGTTTACACAAGAAATACCTATGCCATGTAATAAATGTTATTAATGAATCATTTAGGTAATCTTTAACTTAATTTTTACTTTTAAATAAGTTGTTTAGAATAACTGGATTAAATTTAATTGAAACAATGCCAATCTTTCTGTGTACTGTGTCCCTCCTCGCATCTGTGCATTTAGGTGGGGATGTAGAACAGTAACTAATGGGAATTATGAAAAATGAAATACCAGATTTGTAGATTCTGAACCGTGTGCATAAGACTGCTTTAAATAGTAACGCTGACTTAAAATTAAAAACAATTCTCCTGGAAAGACTTAATCCAAACATGAATTAATCCTGCCACAGCCTGATAATGCTGATACCTCTATGCCTATTGCCATAAAGATTTAAAATAACTTGCACACTTCCCTGAAAGACAGCAATCTGTCTTTCTGTAGTTGATATTGCATGACTGACCTCCTGTGGTCAGAAATAATATCACAGTATAAGCCAACATTAATATGAGTGAAAGTAATTCAATTCAAATTTGAATATAAAAATATAATAGTTCATTTGATATTAATTCATATTAATCTCTATTCTCCCCGTCATGATGAGAATGATTGAGATGACGTCATGATGAGAATGACGCATCATCTAAATCGTGGCTTCCCACACAGTTTGACAGGAACAAAAGAAAAGATGTGACTCAGCCTCTGTCTGATTAAAACTGTGGTCACAGCAACCACACTGTTGTTTTCAGAAGCGTCTCCTAACTGTTCTCATTACGCTGTTTCAGCCTCACTCCTGCCACTCCCAGTTCAGAAAGCATTCTCAGCCCCTCACCAAGGAAACCCACTCCCCCGCACACGCCAGGTGATCATGCCTCACAGTCTGACGCAGACACTCTGGACGGCCTCCCTCCCTCATCCTCATCTGAGGGCCAGTCTCTCTCTTTCCCTGATGTAAGTGTTGTCTGAATTCTTTGCATGGCACATGTCGATTAATGCCTGATTAATGAATAAGTTATTTCATGTTATAGCAACACAAGCTACATTGACCCTTGTGTCTTCGACCATGCTGGTGTGTTTACAAGTTTACATGCTGCTGTGTTTTTGTTTGGGCATCCAGGCCCCGACCACACTGTTAGACACCAGCGCTCTTCGCTCCAGAGCGCAGCTAGGGAAGAAACGGGCCCCGCGCACACGGCCCTCCAGAGCCGCCCGTCAGACTGCAGAGGGAGAAGGAGGAACCGCAGAGGACTGGCTTTACAGAGACTCCACAGGTTAAAACTTGATCCCACACAACAACAGCTAGAATCTGGTTATGTTATATCAGGTTCTTCTAAAGCACATGTGTAGTTGAAGTTGATTAAGTGAAAAGTTTCATCTCTACAACAGCGGCACCTTTTACCTTTTTTTTTTTTTTTTAACTAACCATACAGTGCACTCCCATATGACAATACTGTGTGTTCTCCCTATAACAGATGCAAAGGTTGAGAGTAAGGGCGATGACTCGGACTCGGAGGAGCAGGCCAGAGGAGCTGATGCCAGCCCTGCTGTCTCCTCTCAGCCTCAGAGGGTCGCACTGTTCCCTGGGATGGACCCTTCAGCCTTAAAGGTGACGTTCATGTGTGCATAATGTCTGGAATACTTGCAGTGATGTGTTTTTATCATAAAAAGTTCCTAAATGTGTCACATTGCCATTGTCAGGCCCAACTAAAGAAGAGGAGTGACTCTGACAATCAGATCGATGGACCTACTCCCTCTCCCTCCCAGCTGTCCCGCTCTCCTAAGTCCCCTTTCCTTCCCAGGGCAGCGCGGGTGCTGCCCCCACCTGGTGGGAAAGAAAATGGGTAAGTGGGTACAAGTTACAGGGAGCTTATTATCATTGGAGACAAGAGCTTGTTCATCTACTTCCTTCCCTTTTCCTGTGTTCTCTGTCAACATGCTGCTTGCCTCTTATCTGTGCAGTGAGGAGGAATCACCCCAGTGGCTGAAAGAGCTGAAGTCCAAGAAGCGCTTGAGTCAGTATGAAAATGAGAGCTAAGTAAATAATGAGGTAAGATAATCTTCAGATGTTCTCACTGTGTATAAAAAAAGTGAAAACAGGCTCATAATTGTTTCAGGATTTGACAGATGTTACCTTCTCCTACTCCTCCCCCAGGATGCCTTAACAGATGAATCTATATGAAACAGAAGCCTTAACGTTCGACCCAGAGAGGAGAGGTGAATCTACAGCTGCTGATGTATTTTGTCTCTTTTTTTTCTTTTTTTTTTGTTCTCTTCACATCTGGGTTGATACATGTGCATGGTGCCTTTTTACGGAGAGTCTCTGTCTTATGGAAAAAGAAAAACAAGCAAGGAGGGAAAAAAACGGGCTGCTCTGCTTTATCCATTTCACATCTGAACCTGTGGAAGCTCCTTGGTACCAGGAGGCACGTCACATGAACGCTTTAATGTGGACCAGGGAAAGTGGGGGGAGGGGAGATTGGCGATTATTTCCCCCATTTCAAGAAATGCTTAACTTGAGGGACCACGACGCCTCCTTCTCTTCGCAATCTTCATCACATGTCGGAGGACGATCCAGGAAATCTTCCACAAGATGTCTCCCTTTAGTTTCTCGCTCGACTAATACTTACAATATGGCGGCGTCTGCATTGGACATTTATCCGACAACGGAGGCCATTGATGGTGATCACATGAGCGTGGCCAGAGGATGACATTTCAGACACTAACAATTTCCCTTATTGAACATAGAGAACAAATCACTGCTGACTTGATTGTCAGCCCAAGTGTATATCATGTTAGTAACTGTAATCAGGAGATGTTATATTTGTATTGTCATTGATCTAACGGAGACAAGAGAGATAGTTTTGAAAACATTAAGACGCATCACTACAGTAGAGGCTTTGAAAGCCTTTTACTTCGATACACTCCACAACCCTAACAGTGTCACAGTTGCTGCATATTGTATATGTTTCTGTCTAAGTATGTTTTTGTGTTTGTGGGAGAGGGATGGGGGACTTTTGGCCAAGTGACTTTGCATCTGTCAATCATGCACACACTCCTTATCAGCACAAATATGCCCTTCAGCCTTTTTATGGAAACACTAATCACTCTGTCTTCCCTCCTTTTTCAGAGGTTGAGTGATTGTAGCTGAAAGCGTTCATCATAAGCCATACTTTCACCTCACAGAGCTCCTCCATCATGTTTTGACAATGTTTTTTTCTTTTTTTTTTTCCAACGAATGTGCAATTTCCCTCGTATTTCCTTCCCATTAATGTGCATGCACAATCTTTGCTGTCAAACCAGGCACCGCTCAAACTGTCGGGGTGTCTGCTCGCGCTGGAGGGGTTGTTTGCTCACTACATTCTTTTATGACTCTACTCTCTACAACACTCCAAAAAGATTTGAACATTTGCACCTGCTTTATAACCGAACTTCCCCCTCATGTTTGCCATCCGCCCACACGCTCTGCTCCTCTGTAAAATAAAGCACTTTGTCACTTGATGCACTACAGCAGTGACCTCTGCCCCCTCTCGTCTCCTGCACTGTAGGAGTGCTCATGCAATGCAAGTGAATGTGTCGATCGAGTCTTGTTGGAGCGATTGTCCCCCAGTTTGTGTGTACATGGCGTTTTACTTTGTCATAAAGTTGAGGGTTTATTTTTTATGTCCTCTTTTTGTCCTTTTTTTTTTTATTTGAAAGTAAAGATGTATATTGCACTGTGTTGTACTGGCCAGTGTCCTAAAGTGAATACATTCTTAATAAAATTTACTTGACTTGAGCTAAATGTCTGTATTTGTTTCTGTATTATTTCTCAGGCTAAGTTTACCCCTCTGTCAACAATATAAAAAAAATCTATTTTCTCCTTTTTTTTCTGGGTATATCTGTGAATGGTGTTGTCTTTGAAATGCCTTGAACAAACTTTGGGTCAATTTAAAAACTGTTCTCACTCACTGAAGTCTTACTTTGTCAAGCAAGGCCTTTTTGGTTTAATAAGCTTGTGTGATGCAGCTGCTACAAATCTGCCTCACAGTCAACCGTATGAATGGATGTTATTTGATCTCACTGATGACATTAACCCAAATTTGCGAGAAAGATGAGAGGAAGTTTTGGCGAGGCTGAGACTGGGTGTAGTCCCGAGAGAGAGTGTGTGTGTGTGTATGTTTGCGTGTGTTTGTGCTGAGCGGGGCTGTTTGCTGAATCCTCTTGGCTCTCTCTCCCAGTGCCCGCACACAGTTCTAGCTGGCAGCCAGGCGGACGGGCAGGGCAGAGTGTGCCAACACAGCTGTCTATTGAGAGGCAGCGTTACGGACACAATGTGAGCGACAGACTTGCTGTATCAACAGCTCCCCCTTTTCTGCTGTTGTGGCCAGAAATAAACCATAAATACCCCCCCGTCCCTGCCCTCTAATGGCTCAACCCCACCAAACTCCAAGTGGCACTGAAAAAGAGGGACACTACCACTTCCTAGCAGGCATACCCAGGTAAAAAGCTCACTCTGGTCACACAGGGATCTATAACAGCCGGTGTAATAATTCCAGTGCAATGGAGTTAGACGGTGCCGCATCGAGTGAAGACCCAGGTTTGGAGCACTTTTGGTATCATGGATTGTAATGGAACCAGATAAAGTAGTGATCTGTGTGTACTTTTAAGGGATAAAGATGTAATCTTTTGCATCATAGTTAGTTCATATAATACGAGAGCATTTTAGGAAATGGTTGCAACTTTAGGCCAAAATTAAATCAGTCATTGTTCAAGGGTGAGTTATAAACTGCATCTGTGACAATGAGTTTTCCTCCGTTGTGCATATCTGTGCCCGCGGGTGTGCATGTGTGTGCTTCAACATGCATGCATGATGGATGGTGCTCTGTCTGTGCGTGTGCTGCTGCCAAAAAGTGGAGGAGCAGTGGATCAGGAGGATGTCGGAGCAGCAGAGTGCCCCAGAGCAGCTGGCTGCTGGGAAGAGCCAGGGTGGAGCAGGAGCCACGTATAAGGTACCAGAACGAGCCTGTGTGCAGAGATGACAACCTGGTTTGATCAGTGAAGGATTGTTGGATTTTCAAAGTCCAACTATTGTCTTTATTAAGTAGCTGGAAGAACAGGCACAAGAACATCACATCATCTGAATGATTATCATATTATTATGAAGTATTTCGGTGTATTCTCTGGTCATGTCTCAATGCTCTACACAATACTGACCTCCCATTGGGGACTGAGGTAAAGCACACTTCTCCCTGTATTGTTTCCATGCTGGTAAATCTCCACCTTTATCGTTTCCTCTGTGTGATCCAGGTGGTGCTGTTTGAGTTTGAGAACTTCCAGGGGTGCAAGGCGGAGTTTTCTGCAGAGTGTAAAGATGTGACAGAGAAGGGACTGGAGAAGGTTGGATCTGTGATAGTGGATTCAGGGCCGTAAGTAGTGTTCGAACCACTCTCATAAAGGCTGTTAAACTCATGACTTTTAAGTTCATTTTGAAAAGAAAGATTATTTGTCTGCATTTCCATCTGTGTCCCCCCCCCTCAGCTGGGTGGGTTACGATCGGCATGGCTTCACTGGGGAGCAGTTCATCCTGGAGAAGGGCGAGTATCCACGCTGGGACACCTGGACCAACAGTCAGAGCAGCTACTCCCTCTTGTCTCTAAGGCCACTCAAAGTGGTGGGTGTCTAGTCTCAACACAGCCATAAATAATTTTAGCCATAAAATATCAGACAAATTTGACCACACACAGAGATATACAGGGCTTCAAATATGAGCTGCCCACACATTACTTTCACTGAATGTACTGTGACCCCCTTCATGCCTTCACTGTTAGCATTTGCTGGAGACATCTGAAGTACCCATGTGTCTGTTTCCTCCTCTACAGGACAGTGCGGATCACAAGCTACACCTGTATGAGAACCCTGGATTTACTGGGAGAAAGATGGAGATTGTTGATGATGACGTGCCCAGTTTGTGGGGTCACGGTTTTCAAGACCGTGTAGCAAGTATCAAGGCCCTTAACGGAACGTAAGAGCCTCCACACGCCCCCTCTCATCCGATAGTCACTTCCTTTCTGGTGTTATCTTGTCTTGCTGACCCAAAACTAAGCAAATGACTCTACTGTCTGGCAGTATTTTGAGGACAAACGTCACAGTTTGTTTTCCCTCCCTCCAGGTGGGTGGGCTACATGTATCCGGGCTACAGGGGGCGCCAGTTCATTTTCGAGCGAGGGGAGTTCAAGCACTGGAACGACTGGGAGGCCCCCGCCCCTCAGATCCAGTCTGTCCGACGTGTGCGGGACATGCAGTGGCACAAGAGGGGCTGTTTCATCGTCCCCGACCCGGCTCCGGCTCCAGCTCCGGTTCCCGGCCCAGGCCCAGACCCCGACCCTGCCCCAGCACCTCCCGCTCCTCCTGCCACAGCTGGAGCCAGCTGAGCAGGGTCCTCACACACCTACCAGCCCCGACAGCGTCCCCGCCCCACCGCCACCCCCCCTCACTGCCAACAGAGCCTGCCCTCTGCCTTAACCTTACCATGGCAAACGCTGCGTGTGCCCAGTGAGGAGTGCCATGTATGTTAATAAAAGTTGTTTGACCTGGAGTTGGCCCTGTTTGTTGGTGATGTTATACTTGTTAGTGAAGGTGGGAGTGGCTTTAGCTGAGATACTAAAGATTTGGAAAAACCACTACCAGAGATGTAAAACTAGCATCTGTGTGGAAATAATGTCGCCTTCATTTGGCAAATACTTTTTAAGAGAAACCACAGGTGTGTTTATTTTCAGGTCATGTGTGCCACTTGTATCGCTCATGTTTTCTCATTTGAGTCCAAACCTCATCCAGCTTTAGGCGCACATGACTTATTAACAGCAATGGAAGTGATGTCATACTGTATGCATGCCTGCTATTAAAACAGAGTGCAACGCATTCCCTCCCATAGTCGTCATTGTGCATTTGATGATAATGAGCCACATGCTGAACAGTCAGCCAGTACACATTAGGAACTAATACTGATTATATTAAACTATGCACATATTAAAGGTATGTGAGTCTGTTGACAATAATGAGGTGAGATCTATGTTGCACAATCCAAATAGATTCCATGTGTGGATGTGATTATATTTTATGATGACATCAAATTACACGTGTAGCCTCTTATTTAGTAGATGTTGATATAATATTCATTAACAGAAATCACTCTCCTCGTAAAATTATTGAGCGTGAGCATACTTCCCTTCCTCTAGATTTCCCCAAATCAAAGTAATGACTACTTGAAAAAAAGAAGTATGTTAGCCAGCTGTGATCCTTAATGTCTACACATCTGTGAAATGCTAACATGTCACAAGAGAAAGCTCTCAGAGAGGCCTTCATTAGGGAGTCGATTCAGTCCATGCTGCATACAGATTATGTCAATTTTGATACATTTTTATAATTCGCTGTGTGTGCCGGGCTATTTCTAGGCTGTAGTGTCACTTTCCTGCAGTAAAGTCTGTGGTTTTCTCTGCATAAAGCCTTCTTGACAATGAGCTCTAACTCCGGTGCACATAAAAAGCTTGAACTACAACAGGGAGTTAAAGTGCTCAGATTCTTTAAAAGAGTCCTCGATACACACACAACAATATAGAATGTTCAGGAACGGTATATGTAGTTTGAGGCCTGAGTTTTGAGGCATCATTTATACTGGTGTCTTTTGCCTTTGCAATGATGAGGGTCATGTACAAATCTTTGCCTGTAATTTCAGGAAAAACCCAAATAATGAACAAAGGCTCTCTCCTCTTTTCCTATGTGATGTGAAGCTATCCCAAGAACAGTCACCACCTATTTTCAGCAGCACGAAGTTCTGTGATTAAACAAAACCTCACTGAGCTGAATTTCCCTAAATCCTGAATGTTTGTAATACTCCTAAAAGCACATTCCATCATTATATGACATTTATTTATGTGATGAAACAAAATTTGGAGGCACCACAGACAGTTTACTGACCATTTTTGGCAGTGAAATAAAGAAGACTTTCTGTGGCATAGATAGATAGATAGATAGATAGATAGATAGATAGATAGATAGATAGATAGATAGATAGATAGATAGATAGATA
>JBAJHX010000076.1:5674382-5690806 GCA_037176925.1 Amniataba percoides | reverse complement strand
TAGATAGATAGATAGATAGATAGATAGATAGATAGATAGATAGATAGATACTTTATTGATCTCCATGAGAAATTTACTTTTTTTTTTTAGATAGATAGAAGTTATCCACATTTGAGATGCAACACAATTAGTTTAATAAAACTGAAGCCTCAGATCCTCAGTCTTCTTGCAGACTTGTACTGTGCATCAGTTCATATAAAGCAATTCAATATACTCTGTTCATTTCCTGTCACATCTATCAATCAAATCTTCAAAGTAGCCAGCAGGTGTTTTTTTGCAACTACGAGAACACACAGACGCTGGGATTTGGTTTCTCACAAGCTTCACCAGCATCCATTGATGTTTTTGCCCTCCTTTACAGAGGTCAGTGCAAGGTCAGCTTAGCGGCCCCGGAGCCATTCAGGTGTGTGTTTGCTTTCTAAAGGCTGCAGTGCGGCACCACCATGAAGTCATCAGTTCAGATGTAATTTTAGTTGGTTATACAATCTGGTCCTCATTAAACCCTTAGTTATAAAAAATTACTCTGCGATAAATTCTTGTTTTCAAAGGCCCATTCTTCTACATGCTCACTGACCTGTCTCAAGGTCACCATACAAGATTACTTCAGATACAAAGGATACACACTCCAATATCTGTCTGTTGCTATTGAACAAGTCAAAAGTATATCTTATGCCATCACAGCCTAAACTAGTGCGGTGGTGATGTTTCTCATTGCTATATAGGTATGCTGCAAAGCACTGTGTAACTATAATATTAATGTAGGAGAGCAAAAGCCACCCTATGAGAAATAATGCAGTGAACATATAAAGTCAAGTACGGCACTATAATGCAAAATTGCACACAGATATATGACTATGAAAAACATCTACATACATACAGAGATTATAAATCTGCTGCACCACAAAGTCACATTGAAACTCCACAGTTTCAATCAGTCTGAGATCAAACTGAAATTGTGTATGTGACTTAGGATCTAAATGTTTACTTGACTTGAAAAAAACAACGTTCTCCATATGAATATGATATAATATTTTTGGTTAAGTCTAAGACAATGTTAACTTCTGTTCCCTTGCAGTATTGGCATGCACACAGGGGTCACTCAAATCACTTGAACATGGAAATGTGTCATATTGTTTACAATTTTATCTTCACTTGACATTTTTTGGGCCCACAGGAGACAGATGGTGTGTGAGGTCAACAGGTTTGACTGAATGTTTTGGGACTTGTTTCTGCCAAACAGCAGAGGCAACACATTTAACCTTAATGATGTGTTCTAGAAATGAAATATTAAACAAACCTGCACCTGCGGAAATATTCAGCACTATGTGGACTGTTATTGAAATCAGTCCGAATCTCTCCAGCACAGTAAACCCTTCTTTTACAATCCTTCCCTCTCTCTCCCTCTCTCTCTCCCTCTCATTGTAGGTGTGGGACTCTTGGCACTGTTTGTGCTGAATCATGTGGATATTGAACAATGACTGGCTGGACAAAACTGACAACTAATGAAATAACTTTGTGGGAGTGTGACACCCCAGGGTGGGGTGGGGTGGGGGGTGGAGGCTACACAGTGACCCCTCATTTCAGCCAGCTGGGCCTATGGCAGGCCGATCTGCAGGCCAGCTTGGACACTGTGGGTACTGTTGGCAGAGTTTCCACCCCTGGGCGTCCCGTATATATTGAGCTCATCGTGCCATCACAAACACACTGGCACAGACAGGTACTGGTAAGAGCGTCAAGTCCGCCACGCGGTTAATTTTTTTTTTTTATAAAGTTCATAGATTTTTATCTGTATTTGTTTTACTTTTTTGTCACTGTGTTTTAGGTTTAATGTGTACAAACTGTATCCCATGGTGCATTGCTGTAATTCTGTGTTTAGACAGCTGTAAGCTGCAGAAACCTGTTATAGAGGAAGAGAGATGAGAGAAAATAATGGGGAAAAAAATACGATGAAATGAAAACAAAAGTTTGACCAGCTCGTATTTTAGCTATAAAGATAAAATCATGCAGACATCCATCAATCTTTATCAGAAACAATGAAACTTTGTGTGTTTCTTCTCAGCTTCATCCTTGCCGATCCATTCACTATGGCCACAGACCACCAGAACCCAGCATCCAAGCAGCAGCAGCCAGGCACCAGTGCGTTCAAGGTGAGAGGAAACGCAACAAACAATGCAGAGAGATCAATTCAATCACAATTTACAACTTCCTGCTTTGAGTGAGCGCTTGTGGCCTCCCTATTTGGATCCTGCACCCTCCAAACTACAGACTGCCAACAGACTGGCATTCCCAAAAAATTAGACCAGCAGCTCAACATCACTCACAGAGCTCCTCCTCTCAATGTGTTAAGCACATTTTCCCCTCTTTTCTCCTGTTGGCACGCAGCTGGTTATCTATGAGCAGGAAAACTTCCAGGGACGCTGCCATGAGCTGACTGGCCCCTGCAACAACCTCCAGGAAGCAGGCGTGGAGAAAGTGGGCTCCATATTGGTGCTGTGTGGACCGTGAGTGTGGGTCAGAAAACTAGAAAATGGCAGGCAGAAAGGCAGGGATAGAAAAAAAGGAGACTTTCTCTATGAATCAGCATGGGAGGGATGGGAACAAATGAATGAGTGTTGCACAGATTAGACTTGCTTTATTTCCTGCTGTAATCTTGTGCCAACCACAGCCATCTGTGTCTCTCTGCTCTGCCCTCTCAGATGGGTGGGATACGAGCAGGCCAACTGTAAGGGGGAGCAGTATGTGTTTGAGAAGGGGGAGTATCCTCGCTGGGATTCCTGGACTAACAGCAGGCGAAGTGACACCATTACTGCATTCCGCCCGATTAAAGTGGTAAGAAAGCGTGCACCCTCTCTTACCCTCACACACCCCTTGAGTTGCTTTACAAGTCGCCTCCTGGGTCACTGCTTCACCCCTCTCTCAGGACAGCCAGGAGCACAAGATTGTCCTTTACGAAAACCCCAGCTTCGCAGGGAAGAAGATAGAAATCATAGATGATGATGTCCCCAGCTTTCACGCACACGGCTACCAGGAGAAGGTCTCCTCTGTTCGGGTTCAGAGTGGCACGTGAGTCCGTCCTCCCTGCAGCAAGTAACTTGTCTCCTCACTGTCCCTTCACCTCTAAATGTCTCTTTTCTGTTTATTTTTCTCTTCTTCCCCCTGTGCTGCTGGTGCACCAGTTGGGTGGGCTATCAGTATCCAGGCTACAGAGGCTACCAGTACCTGTTTGAAAAGGGGGAATATAAGGACAACGCTGAGTTCGGAGCCCAGATCCCTCAGATCCAGTCGGTGCGGCGCATCAGAGACATGCAGTGGCACCAGAGGGGTGCTTTTCACCCCGTCAACTGAGCTTGTGACTCTTCCCCGTCATGAACCCTGACCTCAGCGGCCTTTGCTCCCCTCCAGCAGCAACCCCTTTGTCCTCCGATCCCACCACATGGCATTTCGATATCTGCTGCAGCTGCTAATAAATCCTCATTGCTTACATTTGACTTGTGGTTTGCCTCAGTTTCTGTCTCGCCCGCTGCCTCGTCAGACCTCTTCATCTTAAAAGCACGTCACAGGTGGATTTAAAGTAGTGCCAGTCCTGTTGAATTATTCAAATGGTCCATAAGGGTGCCATAAAAGCATGCCAAGGTCTGTCAGGGTCACAGTTTCATGTGCTCAGGACAACTCCGGCCACCAGGTGGTGCTGCAGAGGCGCGCAGCTGCCATCACTTCCTGTTTTCGGTGAAGAAGAGACATGACGAAACAACATGCGACTTTACTTAGTGGTGTAACACTTGCGTTGTTTAAGTCAAACTAGTCATACTTTGAAGGCATTTCTTTTAGTGTTTTCCTCCCTACTTTCTCCATCCAGACCTCGGTTCGTGGGAAACGTCGGTATGAACCTGTTATTTGATATAAATGAGGCCGTTAGATCAACGTGGCACCTGGAAAGATGTGAAATGTCCTCTGATGGACTTCATGCTGTCACACCTGAGAGCTAATTATCTGCCTTTGTTCATGGGCTGTGTTTATTTAAATTACATTAAGTCGTCTCCAGCACGTATGTGGGGAGTTTTTGGGGCACTGTGTATCAACTTTATGTCAATAAATGTTGTTGCATTCAGCATCAGAGACGGGCTCACTTCATGGTTAACTTGCCAAGACTTGTATTGAAAACCGACGATTAAATTTGTTTGTTTGGTTTTCAAAAGTATTTTAAATCTTTTACGACGAATAAAAGTATTTTTTAATCAATTTGGTCAACTCTTTAATTCGGCATAGCTCAAAACACACATAGACAACTAATATCACGGTGGCCTGACCAACTTGTTTAACTAAATTGTGAGATAATGTTATCTATTAATAACATTTTAAAAACTGACCATGCAAAAAGTGAGTTCACTGCACAATCCACGTCTGGTTGACTGTACTATATAATGTGTAATTGACAGTGAAATTGTCTGAATACTACTGTCTCTTTTTTGTGATGTTCTCATCAAAGGTCCTATGTTTGTGGTTATATTCTCTTGTTCAATGTAGAGACTAAATAATTAAATGACGCTTCGTTTTCCAGTGGGTCATTTTACTAAAATAATACAACACAAGGGAAAAATCCTGTGACACTAAAACTTGAGTCAGTTGTACTAAAACGCCTGCAACAAACAAAGATGGTGCTTTGTAGGATGGTTTTCATTCATTTGAAAAAGTTTGACTCAAACATGTTTTGGATCATTTCTTAAACACATTTTGTAACAAATTTATTTAAAAATAAACTTTCTCCCACAGTCACGATGCCCATCCTGTGCAGTAGTTGTGGTGACAAGCGTGCCGTGCTGAAGCGTCCAAAAACGGGCCACTCTCTGTGTAAGGAGTGTTTCTTCTGGGCCTTTGAGGAGGAGGTGCACCAGACCATCGTGGCAGCAGAGCTCTTCAAACACGGGGAGACGGTGGGCATTGCCGCCTCAGGTGGAAAGGACTCCACGGTGCTCGCTCATGTGATGAAGGTCCTGAATGAGCGATACAGCTACGGCCTTGAACTTATGCTTCTTTCGGTGGATGAGGGGATCACTGGTTACCGCGACGACTCTCTGGAGACGGTAAAGAGGAATCAGCAACAGTATGAGCTGCCTCTGAAGATTGTGTCGTACGAGGAGCTGTATGGCTGGACTATGGATGCTATAGTGAAGCAGGTGGGGCTGAAAAATAACTGCACCTTCTGCGGGGTGTTCAGAAGGCAGGCGCTCGACAGAGGAGCCATCATGCTGAAAGTGGATAAGATATGTACAGGTAACTCCCAACCCAGAAAGTATAACCTTTGTAATGTCACTGAGCAGTTTTAGCTTGTATGTCAAAGACATATATTTTGGTTCAGCTGGATGTGTGTTTTGTGCACAGGTCACAATGCTGACGACGTGGCGGAGACGGTCCTGATGAACGTCCTGCGGGGGGACATAGCTCGTCTGCGCCGCTGCACCGCTATCTCCACCACCAGCGAAGGCGAGGGTGTCGTGCCGCGCTGCAAACCCCTCAAATATGCATATGAGAAAGAGATCGTTCTGTACGCTTACTTCAAGAAGTTGGACTATTTTTCCACCGAGTGTATCTACTCTCCCAATGCTTACCGTGGCTACGCAAGGACCTTCTTGAAAGACCTAGAGAGTATAAGGCCGAGCTCCATAATGGATGTCATCCACTCAGGGGAGAACCTGTCTGTGCGGGAGGGCGTGAAGATGCCTGTACAGGGGACGTGCACCCGCTGTGGCTACATCTCCAGTCAGGCCCTGTGCAAGTCATGCGTGCTGCTGGAGGGGCTGAACCGAGGTCTGCCGAAGCTGGGCATAGGCAAACACCACCGCCTGCATGACAAAATCCTCTCACAGCAGCCCCTGACTGAGAAGGAGGAGAGAAAGCTGAAATCTGTGGACTTTTGACATTTATTATCCTTTGTTTTATTTACCATAAGACTGAAGATGCATAATGAAATTATAGAAATTGTAATACATGTCTTTTACACAGGAAAAGGCCGGTCTAATGAGATAATCATCAGTTGAATATTTATCAGATGTTAGTATGGAATACTTAGATTTAGAAAAAACCTGTCAGACCAGTGAACAGCAGAGAAAATCCATCCACTGCTGTGTTACAGCTGCTAACCTGCATCACTGAGATACTATGCAGACATATATTGAGGTCAGTAATAGATGAATGGCACATGTATGTTTTTTTTTAAATATGTTTCTGTCTGTATTACAGACACAATGACAGGAGATGGTGGAAATGTCTCAGTGTCTGTCAAACCTTTAATGCCATGATCTTTGTTGACTTCTTCAGGTTATTTTTATCACAAGGTTATTAAATTATAGGGATCAGCATTGCATGGATTTGCAAATGTTGGACATTTACTCACACATATTTTAAAGAAGCTTTAGTGTACATCAGTAGATGCAGGTGTAGGGAAGAGGACTAGCGACTTTCTTTTATTAAAAATGAGATCTTTTCTCTGCAGTGGAATCTCACTGACGCCATGTTTGATGTGTTTATTTGATGCTACCTCTCATGGTCCAGTCTGACAGTCTCTGGGGAAGATGTGACGAAAAATGGTCACATACTAACGAGATGTTTTACAAACCATAATTTAATAAATACTTTGGCCTAAATACGCTTGTTTCTCGTGTGTTTCTTGATTTAAAAAGGGATTGTGGAAAATATTTAAAGTCATGAAATGTGAGTTAAGGCTTTGTTCTCTTGTGAAAACTACAAATAGATTTCAACCCAAGTAAATGTAATATTGTTGAGAAAATACTTTCTTATACTTTTTTTTATAATAGTTCTGATATCATTTTCTATTTTATATTTCGTTTAGGATTCTGAGTTGCAGCGGTTGGCAATGAAATTCTTGAGTCACAGGCTCCTGACAACAGTCATCAAGAACATGAGAATATAAAACTATGAATAATAGAGTAATCAAATGAAACATACATCTATGAGACAAATGATAAAAATAACTAAAGATGCATAACCAAATAGATAATATACTGTAGAATACAACTACCAGATTCAAGAATTTATTGTCATTGCACAACAATTAACATCACGCAATCACTGTCAGTGAAATTCTTAAATCTCAGTGCTCAACAATATTAGCAGGAATAGAAACACTCAAAGAAAACAGATTAAAGAATAAAAATACAGAATTAAATGATAGTACAAGTGTACTAATAGGGTAATAAATATAGACCTAAAATTTGAATTAAACAATTAAAATCTAAATTTAAAACAAAGAACATATACAAATAGAATAGATATACAAATATAAAATAAAACTATGCCACTACACTTCTTATTATGCTTATATATTTGTAACAACACTCAGACAATTTCCCTGCATGTCATAACCTACTTGGCATTGAACCAGACTGTAACGGTGTGCGTGTCCTATTGACTGTACGCTGTGTGTGTGTGTGTGTGTGTGTGTGTGTGTGTTTGTCCTCTACATGCACCTCTACCTTCTGACCGCCAGGTGTCGCCGCAGCCGGAGCGCGCGCCCTCGGTGGAAAGTCCACATGCGCGAGCCCCCTCCGCGCGCTCCCGAGCTGTGCGCGGACCGACTTCAGGACAGCGGAGGTGAAGTTTGAGGAGGAAAACCGAGACTTTGAGACCAGTCGAGGGGCTCACCGCGCACAAAAAGCGACGCAGGCCGGAGCCGGGCAGCCACCATGGATGACTTAGGTGAGCTTTGAGTGTTTTTAAAGCAGCGGGAGCGTTTCTGTGCGGCGGGCGGAGGAGACCTATGTGCTGGAAACACAAAGTTTTCAGGCCGGTGCGGTCAGCTTGCTGTGCGGGGGAAGCTAGCTGCTGTTGGCCTGAAACCTTATAGTCCAGAGAAATGTTTGTCTCATTGTAACATTGTATGTTTTTTAATATTTAATTTTAAAGTGAGTGAGCGGCCGAGCCTTTTTCATCTCCTTTAAACTCTCCTGCTCTCAACAGAACCGCATCACTTAAACTTCTTTTTGATCCATATGTGTGCTACAGGGAGGAGGTATCAGGCTGACATTTTGACACCGAGCTTTAACATTACCTCCACCACTTTTTTTTGCCCCCCCCCCCCCTCTGTCTCTCCCTCCCTGAGGCGATTCATTCCAGCTTTGAAGTGGTGGAGTCAACAGGCCGCCCCATTTAGACTGACTGCTGCACAACTTCATAATGTATCTGCAGCCTGATGAGATGATGCTTTATTATAATGCAGGCTAATGTGCTGCTGCTTTTTGTTTTTCAATGAGACGCCTCCACACAGCAGACACAGATCAGATCAGGACAGCAGAAGAAGTGAAAGTTGTAAAATGCTGCTTGAGATCAGAGTTAAATTCAGTGAAAATGAAGCAAACTTGCTTAAAAGAAACCCAACATTTTGTCCTGTATGTAAAAGGTGCTGACAACACTTTCTTTGTGGTTGACAGAAATAAGTGAAGCTGTTCAGTAGTAGATTTGTTGTTTCTTGCTGATTTCTCAGATTTTTCTTCTCCTACAGATTTTACATGTTAGATTGGTGCAGTTTAGGCACTGTGTGTAAATTGAGCTTGTGGAGATTATCTTTTTTGCTTTATCGGCTTATTATTGGACGTGATGATCATAAGTCGTCATCAGAATAAATAAATAATGTATTCTGGTGATAATTGGTGATTAACATTGCTAACATTGCACAGACCTATTCAATATTACCACACACTAATCTGATATTTAAACTAGAAGATGATTTCTGATCATGTTTGGTTTTGTTTGCCATGACTTTTAGTAATTTACAGAGACATGTAAATTAGGGCTCCTGCTAACATATACTTAATGTTTAGCCTCGAGAATATCAGAAAGGTTCACAAGTTGTGAAACCACAAAGGGAAGTCTTGAAATAGCCTGTGGTGCCTGACCAATGTTTGAATATCCGCAGACATAAGACGTGCCACAGATGTGAATAACTCACAGTGACATAATCTGAGACAAGATGTTAATCCTCACATTCGATGACCTGAAACCAGTCATTTTGTTCCATTTTTTCTCAAACAATTCAACAGCTGTTGGCAAATGTTTTTCTGTCTGTCGATTAATGACCTGATCCTTTCAGCACCACTTCAAGCCTTTTATCTGGATTATATCCAGTACTTGCAATCAGTAACATGCACTGATACTTAATGTCGCTCCATGTGGCCTGTCCATCTATTTTCTGGGCCTCACTAACCAGTCACCTCTACAGTTCATTGGCCCTTGACCTTTGAACTTCTGAACTTCTAATTTTGTTGTTGTAGCGTTGAGCAGCTGGTCAGTTTGCTATATTTACTCTGCTAATTGAGAATACATCACTTCTTAACCCACTGCCAGGTATCTGAAGAAACGCTGCAGTGATCTCCCAAAGCAGAGCATAAAATGGATTTCTGAATTGTTTAAGTGGAGAGATGACGGGCCACATTTTGAGCTTGGCTCGCAAAGAGAATACCTCCGAGGCACATTAGATGCTCTGTAGCCGCCATGGGCCACTGAAAGGGCTGATTGTTGGTTGAGAGGGAGCCTGCAGTCTCGGCACAGCAGCGTGAAAGGCAGGCTGAAGGAGGGGGGCGAGGCTGCCGAGGAATGTCGAACATCACTGTGTGTTGGGGTCCAAGGCCAAATACTCTCTGGGTCGTGACTCACCTCCTACCAGCACTCTCGGTCTCGTACCCGCCACTACCAGCAGAAGTGGAGGATTGTCGGTTTCGGTCTGCCCCCCGCCCTCCTTCAAACACGGATCCTTGTAAACACTTTAGAGATTGTTAAAAGCTGTCTTTGAGCCTCAACGTCTTGTAGCCGGACTGTCACAGAGGCGTGAAGTTAAATGGCTTTTTTGTACGTGTCATGTGACAGACTCCTCCCATGTCCTCCCTAAATATGCAATAACAAGCCATGGTAAATATTTGTAAATACTTTATGACTGTGGTTTACTGTACTTCCAGTAACCCCCCTCCCCCCCACCCGCCAGATAATAAGCCCCCGCTGGTCCTTGTTGTGAGGATCACTGATGACTGACAGGTCTACATGCAGCTGGTTTGGAAACCTGATCAGGCTCAGCGCTCTTTACGTCTTCTTTCATTCTGTGTATATTGATCTGCCCACGATGCTTAACACTCGAGGACGGGAATTCCCTCAGCAGAGTGTGAGCGCTCCTACAGACTGCGCCTCTGAGCTAGAGGTTTTCCCTGATCAGGCAGGACTAGGTGGCAGCTAAGCCTAGCCCGACTGTCGTTACTGATGTGGCCCTTAAACCACATGTGATTCACTCTCCTTTGGTTGGTCCTGCTCCTGTGTGTCATGTTTGAGGAGTATGAAGCGAAGCCGTGCTCCCTGTGAATTCCTCAGGATTGTGTGAGATTCAGGCAGGGCTGACCTCGCCGGTCTGTGGAGGCGTTTGTCTGTGTCTGCAGGTTAACACTGCAGAAAGTGGATTAGTACAGACATGCATTATGCTGGAGAGTCATGTCCAAAGTGAGAATAACACTCTTCTTTCTAAATCACCTGTTCACTTATTACCAACACACTAAATCCAGGTCTGGAAAACTCATAAGAACTCAAACTTCACTGTGTGGCAATTACTTTAATTAATTTCAGATTTGATCTCCCAAAAAGAGGCAAAACATATTTGTAATGATTATTTTCATCACTGATTAATCTGTTGATCCTTTTCTTGATTCATCTGTTTGTTGTTTGGTCTTGAAGTGGCTTGTTTTGTCTGCAACCCAAATATTTTCAATTCACTGTCTTAGAGAAATAAGGAAATAATCACATTTAATAGGCCATCATAGTAGATTTCTGATACTTTTTCTTAAAAAATGTCTCATAAAGTTCAGTAGGTTATAACCACAGGGTCTACTACATACTATAGACAGTAATGTAGTCAGTAATACACTTACTTACTTTGTAATGCTGAAATTCACAGCAAGTAAAGAGGATATAGATAAAAGAAGGAGTAGTGTGCAGTGGCCTGTGAGGAAACACAGCAGAGAGCAGGTACTGTTTATTGCTTTAATGCAGACGGGTTTCAGAACAGTATGAGCCACTGTGCAAGCTCTATTTTGTGGACACACTGAGGCTCATGTGTATCTGCAGGAGGCGGCTCTGGGAGCTGGAACAGGCAGCTGCACCTGCTGAACTTGCCTTTTGTGAGCTTGCAGCGGTCCTGTTGGATTTACTGTAACACTGTCGGCTGATCACCTTGCAGAGGAAGGCGTCAGCCTTCAGGAGAGAGCGCAAGTTGGCTCTCGTAGAAGCATTGCGGTCTTAAATGTTTACAGCGTTTGAACGGCATACCAAAAGATCTTGGAGGGGTCTATAGTGGTTTCTGTGTCCCAGTGTGTCGGCGGCACAGAGTTAGTGTTACCAGACTAGCTTTCATCACCCCATGAGAGCTGCGAGGTTAGTGCATACCGACCCTAACCAGTGGGCTCGCCTGCTCGGCTAGAGGGAAGCTCCTGACTGTAAATCAGTCTTGTTCCCGAGCTCCACACCCATCCTGTCCTGGGCCAGGGGAAGACAGAGAGCTGCATGGCTGACCTCATCGCTTAGGCAACAGACCCTGCCCCACATCCTGAGGAAACAGAGGAGAAAAACAATGAGCAGAGTCAGCGCGGGAGGCCAGTAAACGCTGACCAATCCTGCTGCTAGAGAACAGCGTTTTCACTACTAAATGCTCTTGTGCCAAATTGTTGCTTCAGGTGCAGAGCCCCTCGGTCTCTTCCTCTTGCCACGCTGTTTCCACGCCCTCCCTGGTCCCCGGCCTTGTAACTCAGCCCAGAGAATAGAGCTGATTATTTTCCTGACAGGTCTGGGTAATGTAGTAGGAATCTGGGTCCCTGCTGGATTCATTACTCAAGCTGGGAACACTTTAGGGCATGTCTGTAAACAGGGCAAGAAACCTCACTTCTGTTTTCTAAATACTAAAATTCTGCTGTTGTGCAGTTTAAACATTTTATCATGAACATGTACTTTTCTTCTCCTCATGTTTTGTCATGAATGTTGTGTATAAAAAATAGCTGGCATTAAACGCTAATTCATTTTCACACTTCTCTGATTCTAACCAAAGTAACCCAAAAAGCCAAAGTATTATCTCTAACAGATAATTCTGTGTTGATTAGCTCAATAATAATCTGTAATAAAAGGATAATAATTAATTAATTGGGCTTCAGGAACTCAGGATTACATTTGACATAGATGACATTTTGGGACCAAATATAATCAAATAAATAAGCAGCAGATAATTTCTAAGTTGGAGTCCTATTTGCTACAGTTAAAAGTGTAGGCAGACATCTTCCATTGTCCATCAGGACTTTACCGATGGCTGTTTAATGTTCTCTTCTTGTACAGGATGGAGTATGACTCTGTTTTCAGTCACTGTTTTATCACAAGAGAGACAAGACAGCCTTTCTTTGGGGGTCTTCCCCATCCCACCCAATTACTCTCTCTTGTGGCACAAAAGGCTTCTCACTGACATACGGTCTTCACACATGCGTGGCTATGAATGCGTCCTCAGTGACTGGGTGTTACATCAGTCTTTAGACTTTCCCCTGTCATCTGATTTACTGGTCTGTGGGGAAGTGCTTTTATTTTGGTTCAGCGTTCTCTCAAGGGGCGTGTCATCTTTCGGATATGGGGCTGCTTGGCAGAGTATTTTTAGGTATGTTGATTTTGAAGTAATCACCCTAAGATGCTTCTGTCTTTCTCATAGTATGCTATTACGCTCATTCATCCTTTGTCTGTAAGGGCTGTGTGCTCTACTGTACGAACAGGCAGCTGTCTGTAAGCTGTGCGACTCAACATGAGTTTTACTCTCTCTCTTGGCCTGTCGTTTCATTTGTTTGTTGCCGGTCTGTTTTCTCTCCATTCACTCTTATTCTCTCTCTCTGTGTTCCTGGTTTCCTCCAAGCCTCCCCTGCCTGTCTCACTGGCATCTCACCCTCCACCCCCCTCTCCCTGGCCCCTGCCTGTCTTGTTTGATATAAATATCGTGTCAGCTTGGCCTGGGGTAGGGTTTCGGTGTGGGGCTGTGGCCAGTTCTGCTCTTTTGCTCCCTAGCTATAAACAGGTGAGCTGTGGACCCTGGCGGCCCATCACCGTTGCCCACATGTTAATAGAGCAGATTAGACAGCCCTCCCCACTCTTCCACTCCTCCGCTGCCTGCCTGCCTGACTGTACTGCACGCTCTGTGGGAAATGGGCAGTAAAAACATTGACATCTCCCTTATCCTGGAATTCAAAGCATGCTGCAGTTAGTGGAATGGGTCCTGTAATTGTCAACACATTATTTTCATTTTCTGGACCGACAGATGGTGTTTTGTATTCGAGCACATTCCTCACCAGCTCTCTACCTTGAGCCCTGCGGTACTGGAGAATCTGCTCAAGAGGGTTTTATTACAAAGCATCTTCTTGCTTCCAGTTAGGACAGGTTGGATGCTTAAAGATGTTTCACTGGATTAGGGCGACATGTGGCATGTACCCTTCACACGGCCACCTTCCCCGCCTGATTACTTTCTTTCTCTGGAGTGGAAGGAGGAATGTGTGGAATTCCCCATGCACCTTCGCTCCCATCTGATAAACACTGCAGGACTGTGGCAGGGCCTTGGCTGGGTGGGTGGGAGGTGGTGGTGGTGGTGGTGGTAGTGGTGGTGGTGTGTGCACAGGCAGGACTGTACTTGCACCCACTGCCACAAGAATGTGTACAGTGTCCACATAACTAGAGAGTTGTTTGTTGAACGTAATGAAGATTAGTTACCACAGTGTGACCACAGATGGTTCCCCTGACAGAGCGAGCCACTGTTAAAGAAGCTCTGTAATTGTTTGACTGAGGTTTGGTGAATTTATGTTGAATTATTAGTTCCAGTCATATCCTCTTTGATGACAGCTTTATTCCTCCAGACCTTGCACAATGGACTATTGAGTCAGGATGCTGTTAGAGCAGAGTTGGACTTTGTCCATTGTGGCTCCTACCCCCTGTCTGGAATGGAAAAGATTAGCCTGTCGCTTGGCTTACAGATCATGTTTGCATTCTTAATGTGTCTAACTCTTCGTGGAGCAAACTTTTCTGAGCCTGACGAAAGCTTGTTGCCTGTCCTCGTGCCAGACTCAATGCTGCCCTCCTCTGGGAGATGAGGGAAGCAAGAAGACTTCACTTCTTATTTTTTACAACCTGCAGTAAATAGTATCAAAGAGGAACCCTTAGCCGAGCATGATGTGTGTGTGGCTGCTTAGTTAAAGGCTACAAAAGCATGTGAAGTTTTTGGATTCGGTAATTATACTTTTCTGAGGGTAAATTGCGATTTACCACTGCGATTATAGTGCTGTCCATGTTAGGGCTGCAACTAACAAAGAATTTGGTTATGATTCATCTGCTGATTATTTTCTCTTCTGTTGTTATGTTTTAACGAAATAAAAAACAAAACAAACTGTTTCAGTTCCCATAAGCCCAACATAACACCTTTCAAATAAATCCCTTTTTGTGCTACCAACACTCAAAAAGCCAAAGATATCCAGTTTATCACACAGGACTAAGAAAAGAAGCTGGACTTGGAGGATGTTTAGCATTTGGGTGTAATATGACTTCTTTTTTTTCAATTAGTAATTTATTAAAGTAGTTGCAGAATCATTTTCTGAAAAACAAAAATCTGCAGCTCTTGCGATTTGGATATTGTCCATAGCCATATTGTGAAAATATTTTGATAAATTGTTCAGCCCATTCTTTAATCCATATCTCATTAGTCCTGTGTAATATACTTCTTGACCTGTATTCAGTTCAGGGACTCTGAGAATGAAGAGCTGAAAGCAGCACAACACAAACTGCACATAAAGAAAATCACATAAAAAAGAAGCCCATAAAATTGTTCCCTGGGGATTTTGAAACACACTGTAGCTGTTTATATCCCACCAATCAATAAATGCAAGCGTAATGCATCAGACATCATAGTTTGATTTAAACAGTGAACGTCTCTGAGATGATGTCCCCTGTGGAGCTTCTCTGTGATCGTGGGGCTGCGCCTGAGTCACAGATGTGTGGTGTCAGCAGGTGGGAGGGGGTATAATGAGAGCAGAGACATCATTATCGACAGACTCTTAAAAACTTGGCTCCGTCTACAAATGTGTTGGTGGGGCCTCCAGGCCCATCCTCTTCCACAAGGCCATGAAGAACTTTCTAGGAACACATTGCCATAATTAGTAAGTCTTCAGTCATTTATTCTATTTATTTTACAGAGTTTAAGGTCTACTAGAAGAGAAATGTGAATTTAAAGTCTAAAACACACACTGTATTTTATATGACTTGCCTTTGTCCTAAAACTAGTTGTGGTATTTTTCTGTGTGGAGGCTTTGTTTTATGAGTGACAAAGTCAACTTCAGTAAGACCTTGTTTAGCATGTCAGCACCAGGTGCAGATTATTTTGAGCTGGTCGTGATATTTCAGCACATTTGCACAGACATGGGCTACTCACTGAGCTTACTGCTTTAAATAGGCCTGTGCTCCCATGTGGTTTATGTCAAACTTCATGACTTCAACATTTGGCTTCGTGGCAGGATCTCCCCTTTGGACCAAACTCTCTGATGAAGAGTAGCAGTAGACTGTATTGAAAGTATGGATGTTGAGACGTGCGAGAGACTGCAGTTTTCTTTGATTTCCATACATTGATGCATGTAAAGTTACAGTGCTATGACTTATTTATAAATGTGGATTTGAGGATGAGAATGGTCTACTGAGATAAAGTTTCAATTTGTTATAGAGATAAAGGGGCACTTTAAGGATACTGCCACCCAATTTTGTCTCTCAGACCACCCACCCCCCTCATCCCCCCCGTACCCTGGCAGTATGTTATCACTCCATGTTGCTCACACTGTCTTTGTCTGTGCTGCTGTCTGCGTCTCTCGTTCTCTCTCACACACACATCTATAATCCTGCCTGGAGTATATTGCACATACAGAAAGTGAAAGGGAAAAAAAATGTGAGTACAGTTACTGTCTTATTTATTTATTAAATGTTTACGTTCCTGGATTACTGGAAGCTATTTTTATTATGTTTCATTGTAAGATTTAGTTGTGAATGTCTTGTTTTTATATCTTTTTAGTGTTGACACAGATAAAGGAGAAACTTACTCTGCCTGGTCTCAAGCCTGAGGGTGGACTTTTATGTTACAGTCACTTGATTGTGGCTGATGAATGAATGTATGACTCTAAGAGTGCAGTGTGTGCCATTTTCACTGGGCAGTGAGGTGGCCTTCTGAGTATTAAGTGCTGAACAGTTGATCAAAGCTTACATGTAGTTAAATCCTCAGCTTAATCTTTTACATTTTCATATAAAGTATTTCGTGTATTGTAGGATTAAAGCATGAAAAAATGATGCAGTATTTGTAGGATGAACAGAAAACTTGTTAGTATACCTTA
>JBAJHX010000076.1:5663870-5674282 GCA_037176925.1 Amniataba percoides | reverse complement strand
CGTGTATTGTAGGATTAAAGCATGAAAAAATGATGCAGTATTTGTAGGATGAACAGAAAACTTGTTAGTATACCTTAAAGTAATCCTTTATCACTTCTTATATAACTGAACACACTTTTCCAAGCATCATTTTGTGAAATAGCTTGTAGTCAGGGCAGGAAATAAAAGTTTCAAAGTATCAAATTCAGGGGCATTTCATCACTTATATAGGTTGTATCTTAAAAGAGGAAGGGTGTCAAGTTACCTATCTGACCCTTTGGTTTGTTTGACCCCGCTTCTCTGGTGTTTTCATCTTAAAACCGCAGTGATTCACTGAAACAGGCCGTAACCGTTCCAGGCCCCTGTAGTGTAACAGTATGCAGCCGCAGATTGCAGTCTATTCTGGACCGGCTGAGGATAGATGGATTGTGTGATGTAAGAGTCTATTTTGTTCCTGCGTTCCGCTGAACACTCGGCAGGGCAGCGGTGGACCCCCTCAACCCTGGACTGCATTCAGAAACACTTTCTGTCTGTCTGCTTCTTTGTCCCACCACTCTGTCTTGTTAACTTCACACTTAAACTCGTAAAACACAGACTAATCAAAGACATATTACTCACTACTACTACTCACAGAATTGTAAGATGCTGAAAAAATGACAGATGAAGCTCATAGACACACAGGTAGCTGTCATTGTCAGCAGTGTTGTATTTATAGCATGTACGGATGGAAGAGGTATGTTGGGGATTTCAGGCGGGTATTTTATGAAGGTCTAATGGGTTTAGGTTGGATGTGATGTACTGTGCCGTGCCGTGACAGTCAGGTGGTCTTGCCTTACCGCTGGGGGAATCTGCTCTGAGGCGAAAGCTTTTTTTGGTGACAGGTTGGAATGAGAGACGGACTCAGACTCGCTGCCATTGTCTGTTTACTGCCTGACACCACATTCAGCAGTCGCCTCAGAGCTCCCAGCAACCTCAGTAAAGGATTCATTAGTTTCCAGCCCAACCAGGCTGAAATATCTATCTATCTAAAAACACTGTAAAAATCATTTGTCCGGTATATTTGCTGTAAGGAATTTCTTTGTCCAATTTTGGTGAAGATCACCATTTAATTGAAGGTTAGTCATGGAATAATCAACACGAAAAGGAAAAACAATTATTTTACTAAAGTATATGACAAGAACAGGTGTAATGTGTGTCGGGTCATTTTTATTTATGTCAAATACAAGATTTCTTTTCAGTGTGATGTTCAGTGGAAATGTTTGAAACTTGGAACTTGATCTTTCAGACGCGTTGCTGGCAGACCTGGAATCTACTACATCCCACATCTCAAAGCGACCTGTATTCTTGTCTGATGAGACCCCCTACTCCATTCCCACCGGAGGACACTCATACCAGGATGTGTCAGTTCCACCTCCAGTCCCTCCTCCACCCTCAGCCGAGGCTCTGAACGGGTCCCTGATAGATCAACTGGACTCCCACCACTCCTCTCAGCAGGTACTGTTACCACGTATAACTTGATTAATGGACGATGGAACAATTGAACAAACGGGACTGTCATAAAGTGCTAAACAAGCGTGAGAAAGTACAAATACAAGAAATATGAGCCTTGCACAGTTTACTGTGTCCAGGTGAAGTGAAGTTTTCTCAGTACGTCTGACAGAAGTGTTCTCTGCAGTCGTTAGGTTCAGCTCAGAAGAGCTCATGGTCCAGGGACAGTAGCAGCTCTCCTTTATCTCACATTGAAGAGGACCACGTCTACAGGTATCTTGTGGCATGCTCAAAATGTTGTGTGTGTAAAGTGTAATCATATCTCAGTTTTTTTTTACCTGTAGTTGCTGGAAACAGTTTCTGTGTCCTCTCAGTTTTCCAAACAAACAGAAGACATCAGACTCGTCATCAGCGGCCATGACCTCTGCCCTGGGCAGTAACCTCTCGGAGCTCGACAGGCTGCTGCTTGAACTCAACGCTGTGCAACAGAGCTCCCCTTCGTTTCCCACCACAGGTAGTCATAGAGCCCTCATCTTTACCAGCTTCTGTTTGTGGTGGTGAGCAGAGTTAGTCACACTGTCATGTTTCCACAGAGGAGGCTGCTCCACCCTTACCATCCTGCAGTATTACCCACTACGAGAATGGCAGCGCACCTGACATCATGGTGAGCCCCCCCCCTCAGGAGAAACCCAAGCGCAACGGAACAAGGCTGGATGAGGCCCGACCCACTGTGGAGAGTCTGCTGGACGAGCTGGAGGGCTCAGTGCCTTCACCGAGGTACACACAGCCTCTGCAAAGCTTTTCAGTGGCATTCTCAATTTCCCATCAGACATATTCTCGAGCAGTGTAAGACCGTTTCAACTAGTGTTTGACATCAGTGGCTTGTTTTGTTTGCAATGCATGCCTGCTAGCTGCTGTCTTTGCTGAGTGTCCATTTGGAAACTTTAATAGTCATGGTGAGGTAACACAACACCAGCAGCTAGTTCCCTTTAAATTGACTTTGTGTGTGAAAACTCTCAGCTGGAGGAAATGTTTTGCTTCTTTCTGGGAGTCTTGCTGAGACGTAGTTGGGTCAAACTTTGCTGTTTCAGTGTTTGCATGTAATTACAAATCATACCGTAATCTGTGTTTTCCAGCCCCTCTGGTCGCCACAGTGATTTGGACACACCGTCTCAGCAGCAAGCCAGAATTTCAGCCTCCTGTGCCACAAGAGAGCTAGACGAGCTGATGGCCTCTTTGTCTGACTTCAAGGTACAAAGCAGCAGGAGTGAATGCTGCAGATCAACAAAACACAAACTTCTCCTCTCATATTCCTGATAATGTCTGTCTTCTTCACCTTATTCTTCTCTGTCCTCTAGCCCAGTTCTCTGGGCTCCCTGCTGGACCCAGCAGGAGCGTCTTCCAGTTCTCCTCATCCTCCTGTCTCTTCCTCCATCACCCCGGTGGCTTCTCCTTTCCTTAGTCTGTCCCACCCGTCTGCCTGTGCCTCTCCTGTCTTCTCTTTATCCTCTGGTCTAGAGCTGCACATAGATGAGGACGGAGGAGACGGTGGCATGTCTGTGCCACGTCTGAACCGCCCCCCTCTCCACAGTCCCATATCCTCCCTCTCTGCAGCCAGCGACCCAGACCTAGACTCCGTCATAGACGTTTCTGCCACCATGCTGTCATCTCAAACCAAGTCTCTGCTGGTCCTGTCCCAGTCTGCTTCCTCTAACTCCAACCTGATGAGGAATAGCCCGAGTCCCTCCAATAGTACCACCACCCCTTCACTTACCTCTGTTAACACCGTCCTGGACCACAAGTCCTCTAAGTCCCCGAGTCCATCTGTAGAACGCGTCTCACCCTCAAACACTGCCAGTAAATTCTCTGCTGCTCCTGAGGCTACCTGCAAAGGGTCGTCCTCTTTTCATGACCTCGATTTGAATTTATCTCCTCCTCCTCTGTCAAAAAACCTCACCCCTCCTTACTCAGCTCCAAAGACTCCCTCGCCCCTCCCTGTCAGCCTCTCTGTATCTCCACTTTCTGCTCATGCTTCTTCAAAAACACCCTCACCATGTCCGGTCTCTCCGTTGGTGGTCCCCTCACCGCCGGTCTTCACCAGCCCCAGCAGACAGCCGTATGAATCGGCACCAGCAGCCCAGAGGGCCAGCCCCCCCGCTGTGCAGCAGCCCCCAGTGGCAGAGCCTTCAGTGGCAGAGCCATCCCTGGATGAGGCACTTGACAAACTGCTGGCAATGAGCTTTGCACAGAACCACTCTGCAGGACAGGCAAAGGAGCCGCAGCTGAAGATGGAGGCACAGTGTCTCGGCAGAGAAATGCCGGAGGTGCAAGAGGAGCTCATCCTTCCCATGGACAGAAACAGCATTCAGCCCGACACCTTCGCCAGCGCCACCAACACCATCACAGACGGGTCGGTGGACGAAGGCACTGACGGGAATGGGGATCTGGACTGGGCTGATGAGGAGCTGTCCATGTCCTTCCATGACGGACTGGATGGCACCATGACGCCGTACACTGAAAGGCCGTACACAGATGGCAGCATGACCCCGCTGACAGAGGCCAGCTGGATGGATGAGTCCATGACCCCGTCCTCATGCCCCGGGAGCCCTGACGTGGCCCTGGACCTGCCCCTGCTGCAGACTCCCAATATAGTATCTGTGTCTGCATCGGGACACGTATGCATCTCCGCTCTGGCCTGATATAAGATGGGCTTGTTTTGTTCTCATTTTGCCTCTTTTCTTTTGCTCTGGCTTGTGAGAGTGATGCTTCAGTGCGTGCTAGCCTCTGCTTCAAGGTATTTTTTAAAGCTTAAACGTGACACCAAATATTTATCTACTAGTTTGCTCATAGTTTGTGCATCATGTCAGCTTGACACAGAGAAGATGAGGTTTGTTTAGTTAGAACTTAAAATCACATCTAAAGTTTGGTTAGCACCATCCAGTGGAGCTGAAACAGTCTGATAATTGAATAATTGTTTTAGTGCTTTAATCAGGTCACTCCCTTTTATTAGCTCTTTGAATAAAACAATATAAAACACTTAAAAGCAGTACATTTTTGTTCTTATTCTTTTTTACCTTTTCCTGGTTAATGAATCAATCAAACTTAATCAAGCTGTAGTTTCACCCTCAAGCCTCATGAGAGGTGACACGGTGCTCTGATTTTACTTTCCAGTATGATATTCCTATTTAACTGGGCAGAAGCTAGACAGCACAAAACCATACTGTTTTTAAAAAAAGACCCTTTTTGCATAATGTCAGACTGAAGCAAGGGGAATAGAAGTTGGCTAAGGCTTGATTCTGTAACTCACTCTCACTGAATGGCCGCACCAGTTTTCGCATGGCACGTGTTGCACCGGTTTTCTGTGAAGGACACTGATACCACTTGCGTTGTGAAGTTGGCTGCTTAAGAGGCCAGGATGACTGTGAGGCATTGAAGGCATGCGGGAGGTGCGTGAAGTGTGACTTTAAGCCCACTGACCAGTGCATCCTGGCTTCACCGTTTGTGTGACTCACCCGAGTTGTGCTGTGAGTGCTTGGTCTGCATTCTGTTTGGTGTGCACATATGACAAGATGCTCACCATTCCCCTGTAGATAAAATCAGTGATTAGACGCACAAAGGAGACCCCCAACGTGCACCCCATGTACCGAGATGGTCACCTGCGCAGGAAGATGGGACCCATCATTGTGAACAAGAACACGTCTCAGGACCGCCTCATAGAGGAGCTTCAGGGAAAGTTTGGGATCGGCCGCTCGGAGCGCAGACGTAAACAGTCCGACGACTGGCTGACAGAAGGCGTCGTCGTCTCGTCCAAACCGCAGCGCTTCCGAGCTGATGGGGTCGGCAGTGAGGTTGACAAGGTTGGCTCCAGTGTGCTCAGCAGTTTTCCCAAATGAGTTTTTTCCATAATACATTAACCTTCTAGTTTTCTACACATTTCCCTCTCTGTGCTCTCCCCACTCCCTTCTCTCTGTTTTTCTCTCCTCTTCTTCAGATCATAATCCCCCCAGAGTCGCCTCTCCCTGTGAGGAAGGTGCTCCCACCTCCCTCTCCCCCCACCCCTCGTCGCCCTCCTATTGTAGAAGAGCCAAAGCGACCACTCCCGGTCCAGCAGCTCCCCATCCCTATACCGCCACCGCCTCCTCCTCCACCTCCCTCTCCCCCTCCGCAACCCACCCACATCCAGGAGCAAGTTGCACCTCGGCAGATTGTAAAACCCTCACCTCCACCTACCCCAATTCAGGCACCTCCTGCCCCCAAGCCAGAGCCCCCTCCTCCTGTTCTTAAAACCCCAGCCCAGCCTCCACCAGTGGAGCCTGTGACTCCAGTTCCTCCCAAAGTCCTGGTGTCTGTAGGCTGCCAAACAGAGTATGACCCAGTCTTCCCTCCAATGCAGGCATGACCCCTGTCTCTTATCCCTTCTGTTTTCACACTTTTAAGAAGCACTCCATAATATTTCATGCTGAGCTCCTCTTGTTATATTGCTGTGCGTCACATTTTCATCACTTAACTGTTTTCATAAACAAACGGTTTCAGATTATGGCTCAAGGTAAGGGCAGTGTTCCTGGTGGGCCTCCTACGCAGGTCAACAAGCTGGACAACATGCTTGGCAGCCTGCAGTCTGACCTCAACAAACTGGGTGTGCAGACGGTGGCTAAAGGAGTCTGCGGCGCCTGCTGTAAGCCAATTGTGGGACAGGTGAGACTCTGTTGTTAACAAAATGTACCTGTGATAGAAAGAAGTCATCATTCTCATTATTTTTTTAAAAACTTCTTGCATGTGACTTTCTTTTTGTCCAGGTGGTGACTGCCATGGGCCGCACATGGCACCCTGAGCACTTTGTGTGCACACACTGTCAGGAGGAGATCGGCTCCAGGAACTTCTTTGAGCGCGATGGACAGCCATACTGTGAGACGGATTACCATAACTTGTTCTCTCCACGGTGCTACTACTGCAACGGGCCCATACTGGATGTGAGTCGCTGCCATTTACCTGCGTGTGTGTGTGTGTGGTGATGATTATGTCTTTTTTGGTTTCCAGTCATTCAACAATAGATGACAATAAATGTTGTCATGTCTGTTCAGAAAGTTGTGACGGCGCTGGACAGGACGTGGCATCCTGAGCACTTCTTCTGTGCTCAGTGTGGATCCTTCTTTGGCCCAGAGGGTACTGTGATCTTCTGCACTAAGACTTTTCCACACACTGCAGTTTCTGTTTGTATGAACTGCTCCAAATGTGCTGTCTGCTTCTCTTTCTGTCCCTGTGAAGGTTTTCATGAAAAAGATGGGAAAGCCTATTGCAGGAAGGATTACTTTGACATGTTTGCACCGAAGTGTGGTGGCTGTGCCAGAGCCATTTTGGAGAACTACATCTCAGCGCTGAGCAGCCTTTGGCACCCTGAGTGTTTTGTTTGCAGAGTGTGTATCTTTTTTCCCTGTCTCTCCAGATAATACCTGTAGCACATTTTATAAGATGCTGTAGTAATAATAGCATCAGAGTAACAGTATCCTCTCCTACTCTCTGTCTCTTGTCTTGGTTCACAGGAGTGCTTCACCCCATTTGTGAACGGGAGCTTCTTTGAGCATGACGGCCAGCCCTACTGTGAAGTGCACTACCACGAGCGCCGCGGTTCCCTCTGCTCCGGCTGTCAGAAGCCCATCACGGGACGCTGCATCACAGCCATGTCCAAGAAGTTCCATCCAGAGCACTTTGTCTGCGCCTTCTGCCTGAAACAGCTCAACAAAGGCACCTTTAAAGAACAAAACGACAAACCCTACTGCCATGGTTGCTTCATCAAGCTGTTCAGTTAGGGAGTTACACTACTCCGCATGCGTCAGGTTAGAGAAGTGTCTAAAGTGTCTTTAGCACAGGGAGGGTGGGGATGGGATTAACTGTGTTTGTGACAAAGAAGGTTGTCTGTACTCTGATGATGACAGTGAAAGTGTGTATGGATCAGGTATGTACATGTGGTTGAAGCAGCATACTGTCTCTGCCAGACTAAAATACTAAAACATCCCTGTTCCCCTCGACAGCTATGCATCTCTGAACGTCTTCTAAGTTTGAGTGGGCCTGTGGGCCCGAGTGTGATGCAGATAATTGCAAAACATTCAAAAGACACTAAAAGCTCAAGAAAATCTTTTAAAGAAATCAAGAGGTTACGTTACACAGGTTTCTCAAATGAACACCACAGACATTTTTTTTTTAATCCTTTGAGCTGTCCTCCTTTTTCTGTAAGTTTGCATAATTATGTTTTCAAATCTTTTTAGTTTTTATCTTGGTAGAGGTTGATGAAATCTTAACGAACACTGTAAAAATCCATGAAAAACTCTACGTGTTTAAGATTGTTGCTCACTGGATGAGCAAGTCATTTTAGAAACCATAAAAAAAGAAAAATGAAAATTTAGCATGGAGCAGGTTACCTGTTTTTAACTTTATTAAAAAAAGCATTTTTACAACAGAGGAGGGTAAACGGTACCCATCATATATATCACTGTAGCTGGAATGAGCTGCATTCACTGTTACGTTGTGTGAAATTCATCGTAGCGTCTTTAGACTTTTCACAAGCAGTCAGTCATTCAGCCTGAAAAACATGCATATAGAGGTTTTAACTGACAATACCAGTGCATTACAAAGTCAAGTTTCTTTTATAAACAAGTCAAGAAATGAATAGTTTTCAAAATCTTTCTTTTTTTTCATTTTTTTTATAGCTAAAGCCAAACCATGCAAATATTTCACTGTGATTCTCATTGAAGAAATTGATCATGTAGCTGCAGTACTCACTCTTGATGACAGATATCTGAACTAACCTCATGTTTTCGTGCTGCCAAATCATTCCTTGTCTTTTCACCGAAGAAAAGAGGAAATCATCTGATAACAGTTTGTCGCAGTCGTCTCACAGCAAAGGGGAGCCGCACAAAGATATTGGGAGAACACTGTGCATCTCTTACACTACCATTACTGTTTCTGAGTTCATTCTGATAATGAATTTTTTTTTGTAAATATCCAATGCAGCTAGATCGTAAGCAAAACGCTGGCATGCTGATCAGCATGTACACGTGTTTTTAATAACCACTCATTCACAGAGGGAGAGGGGCTGGTGGGAAGGCATAGCAAAGATACCTTGATATTCATACTGTATTGAGAAGCTGATGAATGTTCACTATTTTGCAGAAGTACATTATGTAAGAAAATGTGTACAATGTGCCTGTGATGTTCCAGTAACTGTGCAACTGTGGATTAACAACTTTGTGTTTCAGCGTCGGCATGTTTAACAGTACCAGTACCATGTCTAATAACACTGGCATATTCATCAAAATACTGAAAACAGGTCAATAGTCCACAGTTTTGTTTTCATGTTAGTCTGTGAGTCCACTGAAAAATGTTGGCTGTTAAAATGAGCTCCTGGTGGTCTGATGGAGACGATCGTGGGACTAAGATGACTGGTTTCCCTCAGCATCTTCTGTTGTGGTAGATCATGACGTGCAGCAGATGTATCGGGCCTTTTGTCTTGTTCAGGGAATTATAGAGCCTTAAATCTTTTCTCACTCTATTTAAGATTTCATTTAACAGTCGCCTTTTTTCAAATCAGTTTATAGTAGAGTGTTATTTAACCAAAGCCATACCTTCTTTGAACTGTTTTTGTGTCTGTTCAACTTTTTTTTCTTTTTTCCCCCCGTTCTTTTCACTTTGAATGTCAATAGTTATGACTAGTGAGAGTCTCTGCCTCTGGTCTGATTACGCAAATAAATTCTGTTTTGGTATCAAAACAAAGGCTTCATTTGTGAACTTAATACATTTACACCAGCTGCACACTGCACCTCCCTAACCCTGCTCATGCTCACAGGCTAAAGAAGACAAAACCTCATTAATCCCACACTGGAGAAAATAACTTGTTAAAGCAGCACAATAGAAAGACAAATATGAAAAGTTGTACATCAAATGGATATAAAGTATAGAAGGTCAAAATGGCTTAAATACGCTGTAAACATCAGTGCACTATATATGTGTGTGTGTGTATATATATCCCCTGTAGATACGGCTTGGTATTGCACTGGAATAAAAGCATTGCATATGGTGTAATAAAAGTAATTAGTCATTTAAGTGATTGAGGTGTTGTTTTGTGACAGATAGTGAAAATAATAATAGTGTTAGATTTGAATTAAATACTTCACAACAGAGATGTACACAAAGTCACTGTTACCACAAAACACAAACCTCAAAGAATTGGAAAAATAGCCAATAAATGATCAGTTTCTGTTGATGTAAGGGCTGACACTCTGCAGGTAATAAACCACATGTACTGACTGAAAAACACATCCGTAATAACTCCTGTTCACCAGCTGGTGGCGCAGACGCGACGGTGTTGTTTGTCTCCTCCATAAAACCTGTGAGAAGAAGAAGAACTATGACCCGGTTCTCTGCTTTGGTTGGACAAAGTACCACGTGGTTGTGTCGTCATACCCGGAAGAATGACATGTTTATTGTTGCTAACGTATCAGGTAAGATAACTCAGTCAAATCTGTGATAAATTTGTGAACAATTTCTTCTTTTCCACCGTTTTTTTTTGTTTATTTGTTTGTTTATTCGTACGAGCTGAAGAAAGTGTCGACTGTCTCCAAACATTACCCGGGGCCGATCCTCTGTTAGAAATACAACAAACTCAGTAAATATCCTCAACATTGAACATTTATTTATCAGAAGATGAATCTTCACATCTCGGCGTGAAGTTGGGTATTTATCTAAGCAGCTTTTTCTGTTGCTGAACATTTAATGCGAAACAGTCATATTTTATATTGTGGATGAAAGTTGCTGTTTGTGTTTGCTATTTGATGGATTAAAAAGTCAATGGAAGTCAGTGCAATATATGTATATATGTTTTATATGTATGTATTATGTATATAGATAGATAACAGACAGATAGATAGATAGATATAGCCTATACATATGTA